>CAUYRH010090840.1:0-11753 GCA_963574655.1 Perodicticus potto
GTGTTTACATGGATGGAGCTGGAACATATTCTTCTTAGCAAAGTATCTCAAGAATGGAAGAAAAAATATTCAATGTACTCAGCCCTACTATGAAGCTAATTTAAAGGTCTCATATGAAGTCTATAGCCCAACTATAGCACAAGAATATGAAAAGGGAGGGGTGGGGCGAAGTTGGGGTGGAGGGAGGGTAATTGGTGGGGCCACACCTATGGTGCATCTTAGAAGGGTACAGGCAAAGCTTACTAAATGCAGAATACAAATATCTTCATACAATAACTAAGAAAATGCCATGAAGGGTATGTTAAACAGTTTGATGAAAACATTGCAGATTGTATATGAAACTAGCACATTGTACCCCTTGGTTGCACTAATGTATGCAGCTATGATTTAATAAAAAAAAAAAGAAAAAATCCCAAGAATTTAACCAGAACCACATGCACAAAACAAAACAAACATAAAAATTCCAAGATGGTGCCAGTTTTCTTTATCCAGTTCTGTTGATAATGTCTCATTCTGAGTTCTCACCCTTCCCCAACTTTTAGAACAAGTTATCAAAGAGAACTAAGACATCCCATTGCTTTGAAAGGATTATAATTTGCAGCTTGGCACCTGTAGCTCAGCAGCTAGGGCACCAACCAGGTACACTGGAGCTGGTGGGTTCAAATCCAGCCAGGGCCTGCCAAACAATAATAACAACTACAACCAAAAAATAGCTGGGCGTTGTGGCAGGCGCCTATAGTCCCAGCTACTTGGGAGGCTGAGGCAAGAGAATCACTTAAGCCCAAAAGCTTGAGGTTGCTGTGAGCTGTGATACCACAGCACTCTATCCAGGGTGACAGCTTGAAACTCTGTCTCCAAAAAAAATGATTATACTTTGCTATGCATTTGGAAAGAAACCCCCAGGTGGGCGTGGTGGCTCATGCCTATAATCCTAGTACCCTAGAAGGCTGAGGCGGGTGAATTGCCTGAGCTCACAGGTTTGAGACCAGCCTGAGCCAGAACACCACCTCATCTCTAAAAATTGCTGGGCGTTGTAGCAGGCACCTATAGTCCCAGCTTCTCAGGAGGGTGAGGAAAGAGAATCACTTGAGCCTAAGAGTTGGAGGTTGCTGTGAGCTATGACGCTATGGCACTCTACAGAGGATCACAAAGTAAGACTCCGTCTCCCAAAAAAAAAGAAAGAAAAGAAACCCTCCAAACTTCACTTGGGCCAAAGTTCTACCTCATCTTATAATTTCAGAGGTTGTAGACCAGAGGTTTGTATTACTTTTATTCCTCAGCTTAGCTTTATTATTGTTGCCATGTCACCTCCCTACTTTTCCACAACTGCTTTTCGGTCTGAAGGGTGCCATATATGAAGTGATTCTTCTGACATTGCTTTCTACTGGTAGGTGTAGAAGATGCCTTCAGTTTCACCTCCAAAGTTATGACTGTGTCTCTGCACAAATTCTCCCCAGGATTTTTCCCAGGCAAGTGATCTATGTGCTTAGTATTACATTTGCTGAATAAACACTGCAATTCTTTTAAATATTTCTTATGTCTTATTTTTGATAGTTCCGTGCTGTTAATACCTTATTGGTGCTGACAGTAATGCTATTTTTTTTCTGCCAGATGATTTTTGTGGACTGTCAATGGACAGATCATTTATGCTCACTGTACTATCAAATACCTCATGTAACTCCTAACATCATGATAATTGCAATGATATATTGATATTATGTCAGCCTAAGAAACATGAGAAGTCAAGCAGAGGAGTTAATTTCTCATTTTTTATTTGATCCAGTAAGATGGAAACTAAGGTTTTTCAGTTTCCTTGTAGTTTACATGCTTCCCAAATATTGTTTACAGTAGTTACTTCTCTATACATAGTATGATTTTTCTTAATTTAATTCCCTTAGAAACCATCACTAATTCAGGATTTTTCTCCTATTTGAAGTTTTTGGTCTTCTGAATTCCTATCAGAGAATCCTTAAAGTTTTCTTGTTTCTCATATTCTTACTAACTGATCGTGGTGTTCTTCTCTTTTACAGGAACAGGTGATGTGTCTGATGTTGGCCTAGGGAAAGGACGGTACTACAGTGTAAATGTGCCCATTCAGGATGGCATACAGGATGAGAAATATTATCACATCTGTGAAAGGTATAGGAGTAATACTGAGCCAGTAACAAATGGATTTCATTTTTATAGGATGAAATGGCCCCCATATCACAGAATTCATTTTTAAGGAACAATGTGAAAAAGAAAACCACAGTATGCCCACATAACTTTCATATACTGCTCATTATGCTTATTTGATCAGGTAGCCATCCCCTGTTTATGAGAGCCAAGAAGTTAGACTAAAGCCATCTTCCAGGTTTGATCTTGCCTGCTATCTGGTATGATTAAGGCCATCCTGGGGAATCCCTTATTTGCTACTTTCTTAGCTAAAGAAACCTGCATGTGTGTAATTTCATTAGCCTGGCAAGGTTCATTATGTAGGTTCTTGAGTTCTGTCCACTGTGTTAAAATTGGGGTCAGAAATGAGTCCTGTCTATACTAAGCATTACGATTGTAGGCAGACAGTTTAGTGCTAATGTGTAGACCACTGGGTTGGGAAAGCCCTACAGAATGGGGGGGCACTAAACTCATATTCATAAAAATTGAGACTGGTCACAGATTCACTGCTGACAGTGGCAGCAGGGAAAGTAAGTAGGGAAAATTGAGGTAGCCTTGATCCCTCCCCATTCTACTCAGATTTCTTCTAACCTCTGGTAGGAAACAGTGACTTCCCAAAAGAGCCTGCCTGCCCTGACCATCATCACTGGTAGTTGTATAAACAAAGTGGAACTATTAAAAAAAAAATTTTTAATGTTTCAAAAGTGCCTCTTAGCTCAAGAGATTTGGCAGCCAAGTCATTCAGTCATTCCGTAGCACTAGCCTCCTTATGATTTTGATCATGTCCTGGGCTACCTCTGTATTAATATGCCAGGCTGGCAAAGCCCTTTTTTGGAGCCTGACATTGATAGTTTAATTGTCCTTATTCATTCCCCTTAGGCCAGCGGTTCTCAACCTGTGGGTTGCAACCCCTTTGGACTGTATTAAAGGTTCTCGGCATTAGGAAGGTTGAGAACCACTACCTTAGGCTTTCTTCTGTCCTTGAGATGCACAGATCAGAGCTGCTTATGTAACTTTACCAGTGAAGATGTCCTGTGGTTCAATGTAAAAGAATTGTTTTGTTTTTCTTTTAATCCCCTTCTTGACAGTACCCAACATTTTGTTGCCCTTTTCTTTTGCCATAGCAAGAAACAAGGTTGTTCTCTTCGGTGCACAGTCCACAGGGTTTCTGAGAGCTCTTCCTGGGTCTTAACTGAAAGGTCAGCACTCATCATCCTGCAAGTATAATTTGTAATATCTGGCCCTCCCTAAATGGATCACCTTAGATGTATCCCTATCTAAATTCACCTGCCAATCATGAAACCTCCTGAGATTTCCCTTTATGTCCCATCAACTTGGCATTTCACTGCCTGGAAAAACTGAGTATTATATGGAGACTTGAGGATTTCTCAGTGCTCACTCCCAAGGAAGTCTACTATTTATCCTTATTCAGTCAGAAAAATATCTGTTTCTTCCATATATTTTCTTTTTTTTTCTGATAAACCAGTTCCTACCACATGATTTTAGAGTATTTTAAATCCCATGATAATTCATGTTTAAAAATTGCCTTAGTATCAAACTTAAGTAGAAGCATTTTAAAAGTAATTTAATGCCGGGTATGGTGGCTTATCCCTGTAATCCCAGCACTTTGGGAGAGCAAGGTGGCAGAATCATTTCAGGCGAGGAGTTCAAGACCAACCTAAGCAACATAGCCATTGATGATTTAATTCCCTGTCTCTACAAAAAAATTAGAGAAAATTAGTTGGGCATGGTATGCGCATGTAGTCCCAGCTACTGGGGTGGCTGAGGTGGGAGGATAATTGGAGCTCAGGAGTTCAAGGCTGTGAGCTCTGATCACACCACTGCACTCCAGCCTGGGCAACAGAGTAAGATCCTATCTCAAAAAAGAAAGAAAGAAAAAGTAAGTTTAGCCCTAAGGAAAATATCCGTAGAAGATTATACATGATTTCCCTTTACAGAAACCATGTTGCCACCTGCATCCCAATAGATTGATGGTTTTTGTGTAATTGAGGCTCGCATTTATTAAAGATTCCTCTAGCTTGCCTACTGAAGAACCAGCACTCATCAGTTTATAGTTCCCAGGGCCCCTTTTGCCTAAGGAGCCACACTAGCAATCCACATAGTGATCAACCAGAGTAACATGTCCCAGGTATTCATTAGAGGTACAATGATTTTTTTTTTCCTTCGATTTCCTTAAGAAGTCAAGTCTGGTCAGGGCATTAAATGATGGCATCTCTGATCTAAGGGTGCCAGAAAGGCTTCCTGGCTCAAATGTCCCTCCCATCTGTTAGACTCCCCTTCCCTCCCTTTCCTTTTTCTTCCCTTTTCTTTCCTTTCCTTTTCTCCCTCCTTTTTTTCTCTTCTTTCTTTTTTTTTCTCCTTCCTTTTCTTTTTCTCCTTCCTGCTTCTGTCCCTTCTTCCTTCCTTCTTTCCTTTTTAAATAAGATAATTTTTTCTCCTGCTTTAGACTTTGTTACTTTGCCATACTCTTACTTATCAAAGAATTGGCTTAGAGTTCTTTTTGTAATAGACTGGATATGAAGTCTTTATATGAACATTTCCCAAAACCAAAAGACATTGGTACTATTTTATATAAATAACAATTTCACAGTTAGATCTCCTTAGGTCATTCAATACTAAAGGCAAGGGCCACTAATTCCCAAAAGCTTCCCATAATTTCTCTAGGAGCTACCAGAGTTGGTATTACAAACAGAACCTCATTTTGCATGCTGCCCCCTTCAAATGTAAGCTTATGACCCAAGAATAGTGATGAAAGAGGTATTTTGATTTACATGAAAGCCTGCCAACCCGGCCCCCAGGCCACATACACATACACCCACAGAATTTGGTGGGAGAAGGGGGCTGTTCTGAAAAATACGATTCGCTAGTTCACATACTTTGTCAACTGAAAAAGTAAATATTAATCTGCCTATGTGTAAGCTGTTTGTTCTCTGTGTGTATTTGAGTGCATTCTGAGATATCTTAGTGTTTATCACCTCAAATGCTATCTTGATGACTTTGAAAGAATTTATAGTTAAGGACTGTGAAAGAGAAGGACAATAACAAGTACTGCTTTGATGATGTGTTCTAGGAAGGATTTGGTATGTAGTAGAGCACCACTCTCAGACCTCAAATCTTACAATATGATCCAACTACTTGGCCACTCTGAACTACCATGACATATGCAGAGCTTTGTTTTATTTTTTATTGCGACAGACTCTCACTTTGTCACCTTCGGTAGAGTACATCATAGCTCACAGCAATCTCAAACTCTAGGCCTCAAGCAATTCTCTTGCCTCAGCTACCCTGGTACCTGGGACTACAGGCGCCTGCCACACCTGGCTGTTTTGTTTTGTTTTGTTTTTTGTTTTTTGTTTAGCAGACCTGGGCTGGGTTCAAACCCACCAACCCTGGAGCATGTGGCCAGCACCCTAACCACTGAGCTACGGGTACCCCCGACATGCAGAGTTTTAGTGAAGAAATTCAGAGTTGTGTTGATACTTCTTGCTTTGTATCCTATGTATCATTTTATAGCCCTAAAAATAAGAAAGTGTTCTTCCTAAATATCTGATTAAAATATATCTCATAGAAAAATTATATATATGGTGCTCATAATGTGTATGAAGTCAGCATAGTATATGCATCCTAAAAAGTTTTGGAAAAACAAAATCACATTAAGAAAAGCGAACTGGCTTGGTGCCTGTAGCTCAGCAGCTAGTGCACCAGGCACATACACCAGAGCTGGCGGGTTCGAATCCAGCCCGGGCCTGCCAAACAACAATGACAACTGCAGCAACAACAACAAAAAAAAAAAAAATAGCAGGGCGTTGTGGCAGGCACCTGTAGTCCCAGCTACTTCGGAGGCTGAGGCAAGAGAATCACTTAAGCCCAAGAGTTGGAGGTTGCTGTGAGCTCTGATGGGCAACAGCTTCAGACTCTGTCTCAAAAAAAAAAAAAGACTAACGAACTGTTGGCTCGGTGCCAATAGCATAGTGGTTATGGCACCAGCCACATACACTGAGGCTGCTGGGTTCAAAACCGGTGCAGGTCAGCTAAACAACAATGACAACCACAACAAAAAATAGCCAGGCACTGTGGTAGGCCCTGTAGTCCCAGATCCTTGGGAGGCTGAAGCAAAAGAATCGCTTAAGCCCAAGAGTTTGAGGTTGCTGTGAGCTGTAACGTCACGGTACTCTACCAAGAACAACATAGTGAGACTCTGTCTCAAAAAAAAAAGAATAACGAACTATTAAACTTTGTAAGATAATTAAGTACAGATAGGGTCAATATTTCTCCAAAGGAAGACACATTGTTAAATAGACTTCTCAATGAATAGTACTGGTGAAAAGATTCCATTAAACTGGAGTTCTCATTCAGTAGCAGTCTTTATGTGCATAACTTTGCTAGTTAGATCTATCAGCCTCACCAAAGGAATAACCTTATTTTAATGAATCAGGGTTCATAATAGTAGTCATTAAAATAAGAAGCAACCTATATTTGGTCGTTGGCTTATTTACCTTAGATTTCTGTGGCTTATATTGTATAACTCAAAATTGAAAGAAACTTTTCCCCCTTTAAAGAACATTGACCAAAAGAAAAATTCAATCAGAGACTCCAGAAATTTTTTAAAAACTTAATATTTTTACCTCCTTCCTTTTATGAAAGAAATATTACACTTTTCTATTTTAAAAAATCCTTTTATAGTTCTTCAGCTACTTTTCTGGAACATTAATTCTACTGTTAATGGACTAACAAGAGTAGCCTACCCTGAAAAAAACTTGTTCTGTAGGACAGCAGGGTCGTTAGAGGAATATAGCTCATTTAAGCCTAAGTTTTTATTCCTGAGAAGAATCTTTTCATCCAGCTATACTGAGGACCACTGATACCCACCCAGGAAGAAAAAAAAAAACACATCACTAATACTTACTATAGTATCTTTGTAGTATATGTTTATTGCACAAGAATTTTCCTTAGACTTTGACATCACCTCTGAATTATAAATCAGCAATATTTTAAGCATAGGATCAGTTCCTGTGGGTCTGGGAAAAATTCACCTTTCTGAAGCCTCTGGAACACTTCAGAGGGTTTTAATTAACAAGAAGAAGGAGAAGAGGAGGAGCTACCAAGCTATATAGTTCCTTATATGCCTGGTGTTGTCCTTAGTATTTGGCACTCATTCCTATGTGTATATTTTTAAATGTAATGAAACTATTTTATTCGATCATCAAAAATGTATTGAGTGTCTACTGGATACTCTACCCTTTGACAGGCACTGTACTAGGCACTGGTGATGGCAAACAAGACAGACGAACCTCCTGCAACCTGCAACTTAGCTTCTAGGGAGCACTTACCTATGCTAGGAATTGCACTAAATATTTACATTGCTTCATTTGATCCTTGTAAACAATATGTAATCTATAATACCTACAAAAGAAGGTATTATTATTCCCATTTTACAAATTAGAAAACCAGAGAAAAGACATTTTAGAAAATTTTATCTCAGGAGATTGTAGAAAATCTCTGAAGGGAATAAATCACTTAACTATACAGATAAACCACATGATCTATAATACACACAATCAATTTATGTTTGTGAAAGTACAACTTAGATTTTTTTCCAGAAAAAAAAAAAGAATCTCTTCATCCCGAGGATTTAATTTGTAATTTTATGGATAGAAAACAAAACTAAATATCACCAGAATTTACTTCTTAGGTTTTAAATTCTTAATTAAAGTTTAGAAACATAGAGATTATATAAATTTTCTTTTCCTTTCATTTTCATTTTCTCTTTTTTTTTTTTGAGACAGAGCCTCAAGCTGCCGCCCTGGGTAGAATGCTGTGGCATCACAGCTCACAGCAACCTCCAACTCCTGGGCTCAAGCAATTCTCCTGCCTCCACCTCCCAAGTAGCTGGGACTACAGGCACCTGCCACAATGCCTGGCTATTTTTTGGTTGCAGCCATCATTGTTGTTTGGCGGGCCCGAGATGGATTTGAACCTGCCAGCTCAGGTGTATGTGGCTGGCACCTTAGCTACTTGAGCCACAGGTGCCAAGTCTCAGTTTCTTTTTTTTTTTTTTTTTTTTTTTTTTTATAAAGACCCTCAAAATGTCAACATGGGTAGAGTGCCGTGGCATCACAGCTCACAGCAACCTTTAATTCCTAGGCTCAAGCGAGTCTCCTGCCTCCACCTCCCAAGTAGCTGGGACTACAGGCGCCCGCCACAATGCCCGGCCATTTTTTGGTTGCAGCCGTCATTGTTTGGCGGACCCGGGCTGGATTCGAACCCGCCAGCTCAGGTGTACGTGGCTGGCGCCTTAGCCTGTTGAGCCACAGGCACCGAGCCTCAGTTTCATTTTCAATGGAGAAAATCCTGACTTCCTGTTTAGAAAGTGAATAGTGTCACATGTCATTTTATAGATGTTTTCTCATGGAATTACATCCTTTTCATATGGTTTTGTTTAGACTAAGGCGGCTGAAATTTTTTAACATTATGCATTTTCCAACTATAGGCAAAATTTATACTTTTGATCCTTGTTGAAGGCCATATCTGCATAAAGGGTAGAGATTCTCCATCCACACCAACTGGTTGAATAAAATGAGAACTAAGAAATATCACTAAGGGATATTTAAGGGAAACATTTTCTTTCACTATTGATTTTTAATGTTCATATTTAAAGAAGAGATGTCTTAGTAATAGGTTGTGCTTTCATTATAATGATAAGTCATTTAGAATTTATCTTCCACTTGAGACTCTCAGACTCTTTATCATTCAATTTTAGAAGCAAGTAGACCTGTAGTGAAGGAGGACCCAACAATTATAATTTACTCCTTTAGGCTTGGTGTTGTGACAAAAACAATGCATATGCACATATATTCCTACATAAATATCTTAAGCAATACAAGTTATTTAAAATTCTCTTTCGTTTGATGAGAAGGAATGAACTCTCTGAAAATTTGCATTTGAGAACAAATAATTATATAGTCTTCCATCTTCATCCTCATTTTTGGTATAATCTGAGAGCTGATAAAAATTCTTTTTTTTAATTTTTTTTTGGAGAGTCTCCCTTTGCCACACTTGTTAGAGTGCTATGGCATCATAGCTCACAGCAACCTCAAACTCTTAGGCTCAAGCAATTCTCTTGCCTTAGCCTCCCAAGTAGCTGGGACTACAGGCACCCACCACAACGCCCAGCTATTTTTTGAGACAAGGTCTTGCTATAGCTCAGGCTGGTCTGGAACCTATAAGCTCGGGCAATCCACCCACCTCAGCCTCCCAGAGTGCTGGATTACAGGCATGAGCCACCATGCCTGGCCATGCTGATAAAAATTCTTTATGAACTTATTCTACCTCACTCAAGTTGGGTCACAGCTACCCTATTATTACTGAAATTTCCATACTTACCTGCAGCAAAACAAAGAACAATGGGAAACAGTTTGAATAAAAGGATAGAGAAGTTTATCAATTAGCTGGCAAATGAGGAGGATGGTAGACTCTATCTAAAGAACCATTATTCTCCCTATAAACAGAAAAACAGAACTTTGGGCTATTGCTGTTTAACTACAGTATCTCTGATGAATATGATCTCTGACCTCTTTCCAGATGATTCTCTTGAACCATCTCCTATGGTTTAAGATACTAGAAACAAAGGACAAAGAACATTTTTCTGCTACTTTATTGCTGGTGTTGGGCAGGAATGCAGGTTTTAATTACAAAAGGGGTAAGGGTGTTGTTTAAAAAGACAGCTTGTGGGTGGTGCCTGTGGCTCAAAGGAGTAGGGCGCCAGCCCCATATACCAGAGGTGGTAGGTTCAAACCTGGCCCTGGCCAAAAACTGCAAAAAATAAAAATAAGAGAGTTTATAAAACATTTTTGTTTTTAATCAGGCCTTTGCCTCTGTGACATATTTCCTGCTGTAAATTGTACCCTGTCATATCTAGGGGGAGAAAGGGTGATGCAATCATTGACCTACTTCCTACTGAATTGGGATGAGCTTTTATTTATTTCTTTTTTTATTGTGGGGGAATCATTGAGGGTACAAAGAACCAGGTTACACTGCTCGCATTTGTTAGATAAAGTCCCCCTTATAATTGTGTCCTGCCCCCAAGAGATGTGTCACACAATGCGAACCCCACCCTCCTCCCTCTTTCTCTTTCTCCCCTCCTCCATTCCCCCATGCCCCACCATGTACATTATATTCTTGCTTCTCCATTCTTATGATACTTTACTAAGAAGAATGTGTTTCAACTCCATCCAGGTTAATACAAAAGATGTAAAGTCTCCATCTTTTTTAGTGGCTGAATAGTATTCCCTGGTTACATATAACATAGCTTGTTAATCCATTCCTGGATTGGTGGGCATTCAGGTTGTTTCCACAATTTGGCAATTGTAAATTGAGTGGCAACAAACAGTCTGGTGCAAATGTCCTTATAATAAAATGATTATTTTTCTCTGGGGTAGCTGTCCAGTAATGAGACTGCAGGATCAAATGAGAGGTCTAATTCCAGTTCTTGGAGGATTCTTCATACTTCCTTCCAAAAAGATTGTATTAGTTTGTAGTCCCACCAGCAGTGGGAAAGTGTTCCCTTCTGTCCACGTCCACACCAGCATCTGCTGCTTTGAGACTTTGTGATGTGGGCCGTTCTCACTGGGGTTAAGGTGATATCTTGGGGTGGTTTTGATTTGCATTTCTCTAATAATTAGGGATGATGAACATTTTTTCATATGTTAGTCATTTGTCTGTCTTCTTTAGAGAAAGTTCTGTTCATCTTACTTGCCCATTGATATAAGGGATTGTTCACTCTCTCTCTTTTTTTTTTTTTTTTTTTGTTAATTTAAGTTCTCTGTAGATCCTAGTTGTGAAGCTTTTGTTCAATTCAAAATATGCAAATATCCTTTCCCATTCTGATGGTTGTCTATTTGCTTTGATTGTTGTCTCCTTAGCTGTAAGAAAGCTATTCAGTTTAATTAAGTCCCATTTGTTTATATTTGTTGTTGTTGCAATTGCCATGGAAGTCTTCTTCATAAAGTCTTTCCCCAGGCCAATACCTTGAAGTGTTTTACTCACACTTTCTTTGAGGATTTTTATTGTTTCATGCGTTAGATTTAAATCTGTTATCCATCTTGAATTAATTTTAGTGAGTTGAGAGAGGGGCGGGTCCAATTTCAGTCTTTTACATACGGATATCGAGTTCTCCCAGCACCATTTATTCAATAGAGATTCTTTCCTTCATTGTATGCTCTTATTTGATTTATCAAAGATCAGGTGGCTGTAAAGTATTAGTTTCATCTCCTGTTTTTCTTTTTGGTTCCAGATGTCTATGTCTCTATTTTTGTGCCAATACCATGCTGTTTTGATCACCATAGACTTGAAGTACAGCCTAAAATTGGGTAGGCTGATGCCCCCAGCCTTGTTTATATTACTAAGATTGCCTTAGCTATATGGGGTATTTTCTAGTTCCATTCAAAATAAAGAATTATTTTTTCCAAGTCTTGGTATTTTGGTATTTTAGTTGGGAATGGGTGGTATTTTAATAGGGGTAGCATTGAGTCTGTAAATTGATTTGTGAAGTATAGACATTTCAATAATGTTGATTCTTC
>CAUYRH010090842.1:0-22935 GCA_963574655.1 Perodicticus potto
AAATTGTTCTCACAAAGTAATGAGAAAGTCTCTTGAATGTTATCGCAATCAGGTCGATGAAAATATCTCTGATTGTATCTGAAGCCCGTACACTGTACCCCATGATTGAATTATTGTACACAGCTATGATTCAATAAAAAATAAATAAATAAAGTACTCCAACCACGTGCTTGGAGATGTTAATGTAGATTTGTTCCTTGTATAGGAAGCACTGATTTCTGAATTCTTATGCAAGACCACATGTGTGTATTTCTACAAATATATGCTCATAATAGTGCATGTGAGTAAAAAGTCAGAGAGAAAAGCAAAATGACTAAGATATTTCATTGTTGCTCTATAAGAAAGAATATTTAATAGTGTTGTCTTCTTTTTTATATCCCTAGATATGAAAAATCCTGAGATTGCAGTTAGAATGAAAAGGGATGCATTTTGGACAAGTGTTCCAATTGAATTGGCGCATAGTAAGGGATGAATTCAGGAAGATTTTTCTTTCTCTTTCTTTCCCAGAAAAGCAAAACACTATCAGTTTCATAATCAGAGACAGAGAATTACAGTGTTACTTTAGACTAGAATCTAAATTGTATATGGAATTATGAGACAGACACCAATAAACAAGTAATGCATGAATATTTATAGCCTCCTTTATTTCATATTGTTTTTGAACAAATAGTAATGAAGAAACCTACTCTCTACCTGTCCAGCTGGGTATCTTAGTAAGATCACTCTAGTTGTATTTGAATAAAATAAAAAGAAATAGTTTAAATTTACATTTTTTCTATAATTAGTGAAAATTTAATTTCTTTCTAGGAGCAAAGGATTTCTGGAGAGTGATTAACATGATTGAATTGTCTGTGGGGTCAAAAATCACAGAACATGTCACCCTGTGGGTAACTGGACTTCACTCTACTCACATTGTTTGTCTCTGTATAGCTGTCAGAATAGGCTAGGTTATGTGGTGTAGAAGCAATTCTAAAATCCCAGTAGATGAAAGCAATAAGTATTTATTTTTTGGTCAGGTTACCAATATAGATGCCAGGGAATTCTGTTCATTGAATCCGCCATTATATATGAACATTATCTCACGTGCAACGTAAGACAGAGAAGTCTTCTTAGCCTAATGGAGAATTCTTCCAAAGCATTGAAACAAAATTGAAAAAAAATAGTTTCCTGACCCATTTCTGTAAGTTTTGTATAAAATATTAATAATGAATTCATTGAAACATTCTTATCTCCTTTACTGCCATAGACATGCAGAGAAACATTTGCAAATTTTATGAGCAGAAATGTTGTATCTTTTCCGGATTGATTATATAGATCCATTTGTTCTTTTTCAACTACTTCATTAAAATTGGAGCAGAATCTTCCACTATCAAATTCTCAAATCTCTTCTCTTCCCTCAAGAAAGAGATGTGTTACTAGATATGGGCTCAATCCAAGATCGGACATGTTAAGCAATGAAATTCTTAATCTAACAAAAAGAAGAGTTAAATCAGGATTCTTTGGCAATGGTCTATTTGGATTTCTTCTTCCTTTTTTAATACCTTCTCTTGGTTTTGATTATTTCTTTAAAATCCTGTGCTTTATTCTCTTGGAACTCTATAAAACTCACTTGTCAAGTTGACATGGGGCCACTTTCTTTTTGAATATGTGACCCCATTGATCATTTCGGTCTAGTTGCACTAGCCTAGAGATTATATTGGATTTGGGGACCAATGTCTCAGTTAATATACATTTGTCTCAACTTATTTCTTGTTCATATCTCTTTGGGGGACTTTATAGATATGGGAGTGAGGAATTGCAACAAAAACTCACCAAGGGCTCAGGATATTTGGATTCCACCCTCTACTATGAAGACAAAATTTTATGTTTAAAGGTAAAAAGATATTTTTAACATTTCAGTATTTATTAAAGATCATGTGATTTTAAGACAGAACTTATTTATGGAAACTAGTAATTACTAGCTAATAATCATGCTTGTTATGGGGAAAGAAAAAATAGATTCAGAATATCTAACTCTCTTACCATTTCAGAAATATTTCACAGTATTTTCATTGACATATTTGCAAACTTGTAAGTGGACTCATTTTTACATAATAAAGTTAGAAGTGGATGATAAAGTTAGAAAATTAATGCCTTTATATTTAGCTGTTTCCAGGGAAATTCAGTAAGTGTAATAATTTATATTTAATTTTCCTGTGAAGAAACAGAATGGTTTGTTTCAAAAATCTTACAAGGTTTATATGATAAAAATAATATGATTTTCAGTGTTAGAAAAGTATTGTTTAAATTTAGAAATATTGTGGGAGGTAAAATCCAGACTGTCTGTTATAAACACAGTCCGTGTAAAAGCTTTTTGCATTAGTTTATACAAGCTAGGTAATAGAAACAGACAAGTATTACTTACAATATAATTCAAACATGTATAAAGGTATTATATAAAATATGAATTGATTTTCAAGTACCATTTTATTCAAATGTCAAAATTTCTGAAAGTCAGCAAATTCTGTAAGAGTTGAACAATTATCACCTTTTTTACATTGACCCTTGACTTTGATCCAAGTGGCCAAAAATTTTAATGGGGAGGTTCATTTTAGTAAACATAATGTTCTCTAATCTTATATAAATACTTTTTTCATCAGGTTTATGGAAGTGTTTTTATGCCCTCAAATACATTTATTAAAATATAATATGCCCAACTAACATAGCCTCCCTAGAATTATTATTAGAATGCAATAGGTAAGAAGTAGTAAAATAAATGAAAGGCTAATGCACTACTTCAACTGAGTGTCAAAATATAAAAGAGTTGTAAATTTTTATATAATGGTGCAAATATACCAATCTGATGATGATACTCATCAAGGGCTCATGGCCAAATCCGAACATGAAAGTTCTGGCTGATGTCATTCTTTACTAAATAAATTCTACCTTTGCCTTTCAGTCTTTTCTTTAGGCAGTGGCGTTATTACCTCTGTTTATAGTAAACATACATTTGTCCACATTCCTTTCTTTTGGGAACACTCCTTTTCTGATCAGGATAAATCTGGCCTTGTCAACCAAATGAGCCCACTTAATCTAACGCTGACCAGACAATTAGAGGCTTCCATCCTACTCTCTTTCCCAGACACAGCCATTAATCTAGAGGTTGGCAGGAGACATAGCAGCACTAAGTTAAGTATCTTCTTATCTTAGATAGAGGTTTAAGTTCCTGGAGTAAAACCATAGAAAACCTGTCAGGCTGGGTGGTGGCTCATGGCTGTACTCCTAGCACTTTGAGAGACTGAGGTGGGAGGATCACTTAAGCCCAGGAGTTATAGACTACCCTTGGCAACATGGCAAGACTCCACATCCACAGTTTTTTTCTTTTAAATCAGTTAGACATGTGTGTGGACCTGCAGTCCTAGATGGTTGGGGAGCTGAGTAGGAAGGATCACTTGAGTCTAGAAGTTCAAGGCGACAGTGAGCTGATTGCACCACTGCGCGCTAACCTCGGCCCCACAACAACACCTTGCCTCAAAAAAAGGAAGAAAGAGGAAAGAAAACTTATCAAAGATACAAAGAAAAGATATTAGAAGCAAAGCCAAGAAGAGAGAGGTGGGAAGAAGAGGGAAAGGCATTGAAACACAGAGAGGGAACAAGACTGATTAGTGAATTTGTTTGGGTTCTTGGATATAGTCATTTTTGGATTCAGAAACTGGCTGAATTTTCTTGGTTATTTAAATTACGTATTTACCATCTCTAAAAAATATTATGGTTAATTTCTCCCTCTGTCATGTTTATCTTATATTAAACTTTAAATGTTGTATACGAAATTGTATTACTAGTTTGTATTGAGTTAGATTTTATTTATTTATTTTTATTTAGTTTTTAAAAAATATATATCTTATTTCAAAATATTAGGATACAAAGGTTTTTGTTAACAAGAGATCTTATATAATACCCAAGTCAGAGCTTTTGGTGTGCCCATCACCAAAATAGTATACACTGTACTTGATAGGTGAGTTTTTATCCCTCACCTTGTCTCATCTCCCCCTTCTTGCTTTTCGTGTCTTTACATCTCTTTGTGTCCATGTGTGCCAATTGTTCAGCTTCCAATTACTAGAGAGTATAAGTGGTGTTTGCTTTTCTATTTCTGAGATACTTCCCTTAGCATTATGGTCTTCAATACCATTCAAATTGCTGGCAAAGGTTATTATTTCACTTATTTCTATAGGTGAGTAGTACTCCATGGTGTGTGTATATGTGTGCTTATGTGTGTGCATATATACATATATGTGTGTATATATATATATATATACAAATTTTATTTATCTACTCATGAGCTGATGTGCCCTTAAGTTGATTCCACATCCCTGCAATTGTTAATTCTGGTGAGATAAACATATAAGTACAGGTTGTTGTTTTTCGGATAAAATGACCTCTTTTCTATTTTGACAGATACTGAGTAGTGGGATTGCTGGATTGAATGATAAGTCTACATTTATTTCTTGGAGGAATCACCATACTGTTTTACCATGGAGGTTGTACTAACTCTCAATTCTACCAAAAGTATGTAAACATTTCTTTCTTGCTGGCTTCACCCCAACAATTACTGATTTTTTACTTTTTGATGGTAACCATTCTGATAAAAGTAAAGTTCTTTTTGTGGTTTTTAATTTGCATTTTCCTCATGATTAGTGATGCTGAGCATTTTTTCTTATGTTTACTGCCCATTTGTCTGTCTCCTTTTAATAAAACTTCTGCTGATATCATTGGCACACTTTTTAATGGGTTTTTCATTTTTATCTAGCTCATTTCTTTGGGTTCCCTGTAAATTCTCTGTAGTAAGCCCTTTGTCAGAAGTATAATTTGCAAATATTTTCTCCCATTCTGTAGGTCGCCTATTTGCTGATTATTTACTTGGCTGTGCAGAAACTTTTTAATTTAATTAAGTCCGTTTTATTTATTTTCTGTGTTGCTGTATTTACCTTTGGGTTTATAGTCATAAATTCTTTTGCTAGGCCATTACCTAGAAGACAACATTTGTCCTACATTTTCTTCAAAAATTTTTATAGTTTCATGCCTTACATTTACATCTTTACTATATTAAATTAATTTTTTGTATATGGCAAGAGGTAGTTTTCATTCTTCTGCATGTGAATATCTAATATTCCCTGCACCATTTATTGAATAAGGCTTGCTTTCCTTAGTGTTTGTTATTTTATGTATGTGGAAGAAAGGTTGGTTTTTGGTAGATAGTTTTACTCCTGGCTTCACTATTCTTTCCATTGATCTGTGTTATCTACTTTTACACCAGTACCATGTTGTTTTGGTTACTACAGCATTTTAGTATAATTTGAAGTCAGGTAATGTGATGCCTCCAGATTTGTTCTTTTTGCTTAAGATTTCTCTGGCTACTTTGACTCTTTTTTTGTACAAAATTAAGTGTGAAATTACTTTCTAGATCTGTAAATGGTGTTGCCACTTTGATAGGGATTGCATTGAATCTATAAATCACTTTGGCAGTAGGGATATTTTAAAAATACAGCTTCTACCAATCCACAAGGATGGGATACTTTTGCATTTGTTTCTTGATCATCTATGATTTCTTTCTTCAGTATTTTATAGTAGTCCTTGGAGGAATCATTCTCATCCTTGATTAAATAAATGTATTCTTAGGTATTTTATTTTCTTTGTAGCTATTGTAAATAGTATCGAGGCCTTGACTTGACTCTCAACTGGACTGTTATTGGTTACTGAATTGTGGATATGGAATTTGTAACCTGACACTTTGCTGAATTTATTTATCAATTCCAGGAGTCTCTTTGTTGCATGTTTGGGGTTTTCTAGACATAAGATCATATCATCAGTAAGGAGTGATAGTTTGTGTTCTCCGTCCAAATTTGGATACCCTTTATTTACTTTCTCTTTACCTGATTAATCTGGCTAAGACTTCCAGTGCTAAGTTCAGTAGAAGTACTAGCAGTGGTCAACCTTGTTTGGTTCCATTTCTAAGGGGAAATACTTTCAACTTATCCCTAGTTAGTATGATGTTGGCTGTAGGTTTCTCAAATATAGCTATTATAATTTTTAGGTTCATTCCTTGTATGTTTAGTTTGTTGAGGGTTTTTATCATGAAAGTGCTGGATTTTATTGAATGGTATTTCTGTATCAATTGAAATGATCATGTGGTTATTTTTTCTTACATTCCTGTGGTAAATTATATGTATTGAGTATGAATGTTAAAACAGATATTCTTGCATTCTGGGGATGAAAACCACATGTTCACAATGAATTATCTTTTCCATGTATTGTTGAATTTAGTTTGCTCTTATTTTGTTGGGGATTTTTGCATCTATATTCATAAGGGATATTAGTCTGTAGGGTTTTTTTTGTTTTTTTCTTTTTTGGGTTTTTTTGAGACAGTCTTACTATCTCATCCTCCATAGAGTGCTGTGGCATCATAGCTCACAGCAACCTCAAACTCTTGGGTTTAAGCAATTCTCTTGCTTCAGCCTCCCAAGTAGCTGGGTCTACAGGTGCCAGACTCCTGGCCATTTTTTTTGTTTTTGTTGTTTTTATTGTTGTAGTAGTTGTCATTGTCTAGCAAACCAGGGCCAGGTTTGAACCCACCAGCCCCGGTGTATGCGGCCAGCGCCCTAACCACTGAGTATGGGTGCTGAGCCAACCATAGGGTTTTATTGTTTTTGTGTCCCTTCCTGGCTTTCATATCAAAGTAGTACTGGCTTCATAGATGAGTTGGGATACATTCTATCCTTTTCAATGCTATGTAATAATTTCTGTAAAATAGATACCAGCTCTTTCTTGAAGGACGGGTAGAATGTGACTGTGAATCCATCTGTTCTGGAGCTTTTTTGTTGTTAGGTTTTGCATTACTGTGTCAATCTCCCTTCTCATTACCAATCTGTGTAAGATTTCTATTTCTTCCTGATTCAGGCTTGGGAGATTGTGTGTTTCCAGGAATTTATACACTTACTCTATATTTTCCTGTTTGTGCACATAGAGATTTTCTTTGTATTTATGGTTGATATTTTGTACTCCTGTGGTATCAATTGTAATGTCGCTTTTTTTAATTTCCTGATAGAGATTATGTGAGTGTTTTATATTTCTAGTATAGCTAGAAGCCTATTGATTTAGCTTATCTTTTCAAAGGACTAAATTTTACTTTATTCATCCTCCATATTGTTTTTCATTTGGGGGTTTTATTGTTTGGCTTCAATTTTGTTTAGTTCTACTGTGAGCTTTATTTATTTCTTTTTTCTGCTAGCTCTGGGGTTGGTGTGTCATTCCTTTTCCAGTTCCTGGATGTGTTTTATTTGGTTGTTAATTTGTGAACATTCTGGTTATTTATTTTTTTAAAATATAAGCATCAGAGGTTAATAATTTTCCTCTTAATACTGCTTTTACTGTATCCCAGAGATTTTTGTATGCTTGTGTCATGATTGTCATTCAGTTCAAACAATCATTTAATTTCCATCTCAATTTTGTTATGACCCAAGGATTGTTCATCAACAGGTTGTTTAATTTCCATGAGTTTGTGTAGATTCAAGAGTTCTTGAAGTTGATATCTGTAACTGTCTATATAACTATTTATTCTACTGTGGTGTGAGAAGAAACATGGAATGATTTTGATACTTTGGAATTTGCTGAGACTTGTTTTGTGGGCACACAATACGATCTATCTTGCAAAATGTCCCTTGTGTTCATCAGACGAAATATAGATTCTGCAGTTATTGTGTAGAATATTCTAGAGATGTGCGTTAAGTCCATTTGATGTAAGTCCTGTTTAAGTCCAGTTCTTTTTTGATCTTCTACTTTGATGATCTGTTTAGTTCTTTCAGTGAGGTATTGATGTACCCAGCAATTACAGTGTTGCTGTTTTTTTCTTTACTAAGATCTAGTAGTAATATATTTATGAATCTTGAAACTCCTGTGTTAGGTACAAATATATTTAGAATTGTTATATCATCTTACTGAGTTGCTCCCTTTATCATTATATGTATAAGGAACACTTTTTTTTAAACCATTGTTGATTTAAAGTCTGTTTTATTTGATAAAAGAATAGCTACCCTTGCTCGCTTTTGGTTTCCATTCATACAGAATAATTTTTCCATACTTTTACTTTGATTTAATGACGATCTTTGCAAGTTAGATGAGTTTCTTGGAGATGGCAGATACTTTAGTTGTCTTTTTTTCATTCATTCATTCTGAATGTCTTTTAAAAGAAGCATTAAAAGTGATAACATCAAATATTAGTACTGATATGTGAGATACTGTTCTATTTATCATGCTGACTGATACCTAGTTGCTTTGTTTTCTTCCTGTATTGCTGTTTTATAAGAGTTTAAGCTTCAATTTTTGGGTCTTTTGCATTGGTAAGTATTAAATGCACTTTTTCATGTACAGAACATGTTTAAGGATTTTTCTGTAGGGAAGGTCTAGGGATGATGAATTCCTTTAGGGTTTGCTTGTTTAGTTAAGACTCTATTCCTCTTTCATTTGTGCAGGATACAAAATTCTTGGTTGAAAGTTATTCTTTTAAGAAGACTGAAAATAGAACCCTAATCCCTTCTTTTATGAAAAGTCTTTGCTGAGAAGAATGCTGTTTTTCTGATGAGTTTTCCTTTGTAAGTAACTAGTGGCTTTCATCTCACAGCTTGTAGGATCCTTTCTTTCAGTTTAACTTTAGTTAGGCTGATAACTATGTGTCTTGGTCATGTCCTATTTGCTATGAATCTTACAGGTGTTTGATCACCATCTTGTATCTGGATATCCAAATCTCCAGTGACATCAGGAAAATTTTTCTTGATTTTTCCCCTGAATAGGTTTTCCATGCTTATTACTTTTTCTTCTTCTCTTGTAGGGATAATTATAACTCATATTAGTTTTATTCACATAATTCTGTACTTTTTGCAGTGATCATTCACTCTTTATTATTTTTTCTGCATTTTTTACTGCTTGGTTTACCTTGAATTATTGTCTTCAAGCTCTAAAATTCTTTCTTTCCCCTGCTTGCTCTAGTCTGTTGTAAAAGCTATCTGATGTATTTTACAGTTCTCTAAATGACTCTTTTGTTTATTTAATTTAAATTATCTCCTTTTTAATGTTATCTATCTTTTTAGTGATAATTTCATTCATATCTTTCTTTGTTTGTTTTTAGATGGTTTTCTACCATCTCCTTGATTCCATTCATCTTATTTGTCATCTATAATCTAAATTCCGTATCTGTCCTTCTGACAATTTCTTTTTGTTCATTTCTGGGTGCTACTGGAATCCTTTGGAGGTATAAAGATAGCCTGTTTTTAGTGTTGCTGGAGTCTTTTGTGCTGGTGCCTTCTCATCTGGTACCATTTCTCTCAGTTTGAAATAGACACCAGACATGGTATTCTTGTTCGACTCTCCTAAGACCTTTGTGGCTCAATGAAGATAGCTATGGGTCTCTGGCTGGTGTGCTTGAGTCAGAGATGCTTCACCAGGCAGGAGAGGGGCAAGTGTACTGTGAGCCTTTAAGAATGCTATTCTGCTGCATCTTCCCTTATTCTTATTGTAGCTGTCACGGGGCTGCTTTGGTAGAGCTGGCTCATGGTGCCAAGTACACACATGAGGTAGAATTGAGTGGCAGAATGGGGCATGCTTTGGGGGATGGAGAATGTCTGCTAGACACAATGCATAGGTACACAGAACTAGGCAGCTAAGGTGCCAGGTATGGGGAGTGGGGTGAGGACCATGGAGGGTTTGGCACAGGAAATCGCATGTACACTGGTTATAGTGATCATGTAGTACTATGAAGCATAGGGCAAAGTAGCGCACAGTGTTGAATGGGTTGGCAGGTCACAGCTCATGTGTAGGGGGAGCAGGATGACTGGGCAGAGCAGATTCATGGGGAAGGGCACCTATGCTGCATAGAGCAGACCTGAGGAGTATGATATTCACACATGTGGGCCACAGAAGCCACAGTTTGGGGCACTTGAGTAGCACAGGGCATGCACAGGGCATACCGTCTAGGATGTATACGCTTATACAGAATGCTCTGGGTGCAGGGTGTGAAGACTTCAGATCCAAAGGCTATGGCTGAGTTAGTTTTCATCCCACTTGGGGTCTTTCAGACAGTGGCAATGGTGGCAGCAGTCCAGCTGCCCCAGCAGCAGGCAGGGGGTAACAAGGGTTTGGGTATGTGCTCTTCCTGGGTCCCATGGGAAGTTTGATTTAGCAGGAAATCCCAGGCCATAGCAATGGCTACCATGCCCATGTCTCCTACTTTGCCCAGGGACCCCAGTAGTGGCAGTTGTGGGAGTGTAAGTCACCTGCCATGGGACACATATAAGTGCCAGGATTCCTCACTCTTTCCCCTACTGTCAGGGTAAAGGAAGACCATAGTCGCAGATCTGAACCCTGAACAAAAGTAGTGTTCTGGGATAGGGCTGTTGCTGTGGTGCCAGGGCTTTCAAGCCAGCTATTCCTTCCCTCTGGAGCAACACAGCTATACAGCCTCAGTCTAGTCTCTATCAGTCAGGCAGCCGGCTGCAGTGGAGAGGCCTCCCACCGCTCAGGTTGCAGAATCCTCAGGAGAAGCATGAAGCCTGAGATTTTCTAATCTGTCTCTTTCCCACATATAGATGCCTCCCCTGATTACTTCCAGTCCTGCTAAGCAGCTTCTATCTTTCTTCACTTCACTCCTGCCTCCTCTTTATGGATTCCCAGTGCTCTTGCTCAGACAATCAATCCAAAGGTGACATCTATTCATCATTTTTTACTGTCTCTGTGAGAATAGCATTGTGAGGACTGTTTTTAATCTGCCATCTTGGCCTCTTCCCTAGATTTCCTTTTAGATTAATGATAATCTAGTTATATTTTCCTTTCCTGTTAAAGCTAATATTTATATAGCATCTTGCAACTATGATCTCATACAATCCTGATAATAATCCTATTGTTTGAGAGGTAATATAATTTCCATTTCAAGTTGAGGAAGATGAGACAGAGAAGTCTATAAATTTTCCTGGCTCATCCAGCTGTTCAGAATCAAAACAGTTTGTGTTTAAAATATATTCTCTAAATCAATGACCAATATTCTTTTATATGATTATCTATTAAAGGAGAGAGAAAGAGAGAACCTTTTCAGAGATATTTAACTTTAATTGTTACAAACTTTCTATATAGTTTTGCTTATCCAACACATTTTATGGCTTCTTAGATTGTAGATTGCAGAAAAAATGTGGTTATGTGCATGTTAGCAAGGTCTTTCTTCTTCCTCATCAAAAGTGTGAAATGCCACACATTCTCTTTTTCCTGGCAGACTTTATTTGAATCTCAGTCGACAATTTTTTTGAAATACATTTGGTGGGGAATAAGAACTTTTGTGAGCTTGTGATGAATACTATGTAGTGATGCTTCTTTCTGTATTAGACATTGAACAGACTTTCTAACTTAATCTAGTAATGCTCTCTTCACATGCTGAGCAACACAAACATCTGTGCATGGGCCTAGATATTTAACAAAAGCAAATTTATGCCTGCATCTGAAGAGGGGAGCACAACGGAAAATTTCTGTTTACAGCCAGTATAGTATAGGAAGTTTTTCTCTGTCTGCCAGTTCCCTTTAAAATGTTGTTGGTCAAAATGCTTCATTATGATTTAAGTATACTACTCTGAGCTAATTAAATCTAGGGACTCTTCAGCAGAGATCAGGGTTTAAGAGAGCAACACCAACCCCTCTTCTTCCCTCTCTTCCTCAGCTTAATCAATTGAAGACAGGAATGAAGACTTTTATGATGATCCATTTTCCCTGAATAAGTAGTAAACATATTTTCTTTTTCTTATTATTTCATTAATGACATTTTCTTTTCTCTAGCTCACTTTGGTGTAAAAATATAGTATATAATACATATGACATAGAAAATATGTGATAATAAACTCTTTAGGTTACTAGTAAAGCTTCCTGTGATCAAAAGTAGGTTATTAGTAGTTAAGTTCTTGTGGAGTCAAAAGTTACACATAAATGTTTTGACTGCATAGGGGATCAGCATGATTAACTCTCAAGTTGTTCAGGGCTCAATGTTATGTGGAAAGCATTATCAAATGAAAAATGATGCTTAGCCTTCTTTGAGTTATATTTGTATGGATATATTTTTTCATATGGGTTCCCAAACCGTATGAGATTCCTAAAAATCTAAAATATTGGCTTTCATAATTTTGGTCATTAAATTATTATTTGCTATAGGAATAATCAAATTTTTTCAGTTTCTGCTTATAATAAATTCTCATCAGATTTTTAATCACAGTTATTTCTCATGCACGATTATCATGTAATTATTCTCAAAACATTTAAAATCAGATTCATTAGTACTTAATATTATGTATTCTTGAATATGTTTTTGATAGCTTTAAGATCAATGAACTAGGTAAGAACTTTCATAACTCTAATTAAAAAAAAAACTGATGAGTTGATAAACTGTTAACCAAAACTGATCAAAACAAGAATTAATTAAATAGGACTAAATAAACAATGAAAAAACTTTTTAAAATTTAGGGTTTTTTATGTTTTATTTTCAGATTAATTTTTTAACTTCTTTTAAGCTATCTATAGCTTATAGAAATTTGGTATTTATGAAGAAAAAATTAAGAACATTTACTTTTTCTTCTACATGGTTGCTTCAGAATTGAAAACTATTCTTAAGTATTCTTATGTTTTTAATAAGTAGCTATTTATATAAGTTTAATAAGAGTCTGTTCTGTTTATAACAAAATTCAATTGGAAACATTAGTTATATTACCAAGACTTTTATCTGAAATGTCACATTTTAAATTGTTTGTAAATACAGCACGTGAAATTTGAAGTCTGCCTTGATTTGACTTTCTAGCCTCAAGAGGCTTTTCAAAGTCCAGGCTGAGACCTCTCATTACAAGGCCCAGCAAATCAAACATATAAAGCATTATTCTTACTTCACTTATGTAAATAATCAGGCCAAGTTGAGTGAGACTAGACTTGTTTTACAAATAAATTGGTCTTACTGTGATTATGTTAGTGGCAATGGGGTTGACTGTAAAAAAAAAAATGAATATGCTTCTGAAGAGAAACGATAGTACACTTATTAGACCGTAGCCACTTTAATTGTTTTTGAGTTTTTATTATCAGCCCATAGACTGGACTAGATGTTAAATTCTTCTAGCTTCCTTTAATATCTAGCTGTAACTCTCCAACCAAGAATAAGAAACGCTTTGTTTCTAAAGCCCTATAAGGTTAAGATAACTTTATAAATTTCAAGGAACAAAACTTGTACCTAATGCAGGCCACACAGAAAGTTCACCAAATCACTTGAGAGATATAATCAGAGACATTCAAATTGCAAATCAGAATAAGAGGTTAATGGCTTCATTCTATGGACTTTCTCCAAGGCATCAGAACAAGTGTCCTTCATAATGAAACTTGTACTGTTTACTTCACTTAATTTCTACTTGCTAATGCTTACCCATTTTTTATTAGTTTGTTGGTTGGTTGCTTTGTTTGGGGGCAAAAGGGTTGCTTAGCAAGATAATGATGTAATTAAAATTTCACAACCAGTAGCTTCTGCAGGTAACTTGACAAAATACTAAATCTGTCATCCTGAAGCCAAATATTTATGTGTTCTAAGAAATCCTTTGAGTAACTTTAAAAACATCCCTAACACAAGTCATTGTTCAAATTATACTAGTGATCTCTTTCTATAGAGTTGGGATTTTCTACTATACTTGAACCTATTCACCGGATACTAAAGAATAGAATTGCTAGCTACTAGCTATACAAGGAGAGAGCTATGGCCTCTCTGATACTATATGTAGTAACTGGGTAAATTTCTCTGGAAAAACTGAAATCCAACCACATAGGTCTCACTCTGTCTCCCATGGTATTTTAATTTGTTTAGTTGGTTTCTTGGCTTCTGGTTCAAAACTATTATACAAACTGGATTTGCTATGCTCCTATTGATTTTGTTGTATATTATTTCCTTTAAACTTTGTACCTGTTACCTATCAAATTTCTTCAGTACAAACACCTAACAAAATGATGTCAGACCAGTGCATTGAAGGACATCCAATGCCTACTGAACTTAACAATAAATTCCAGGCAGACACAGTCTAAGAGCCACTCCTTCCAAACCTCCTTGTTTGATGTCAAAGCATCTTAATGTCAACTCATGATTGCTGTCTATCCCAACAAAGAATCAGCCAAAATAGGTGCAGTCTGGAAGTGAGGGACAACAAAAACCTAACTACAAGTTGATTAATCAGTGATGCTTTCCTATAAAGATCTTAATCGAAGGGAGAGTTGTACAAGTAGCTAATGTCAAGGTGTGCCCACTTACATTAGACCAAACAAAGTGAGCTGGGAGGTCATGCAGGAAGGGATCTCACATTCATATGTTTGAGATAAGAACTATTCTGAGGATCTTCTAAAAAAATAAGACATTTCCTCCATATACTGTAGATATCCTGTGGATAGCCTCCATATCCACATATGTCTATACAGGGCTATCTTTAAAGACAATCCTCAAGATGAAATCATTCCATATAAGCTATGGTCACAAACACACATGCTTACCAATGGGTGCCTACACCAGGGCACTAGCTCATGGGACAAGACCCTGTGACCAGTGACTTTCATTGTAAAGTAGCTCACATTGTTCTCTCTTCTTTCTCTCTAAAAGTTCCCCCTTACCCAAATCTTCAAACATGCCTATGATCCACCATAAGCATATCCTTGATTACAATTTTCTCTGTTCTCCTGAATAACTATTTGAAAGACTCTCTCTTTATTATTATTTTAAATTGACAACTCCAAATTGTTTTATAAATTCAACGTATTCTTAGTTATAATTCCAGTAGGTTTTTTTTTTTTTTTTTTGTAGAATTTGACAAGCTGATTCTAAAATTTATATGAAAATGCAAAAGATCTAGATTCATAAAGCAAAAAAGAAGATTTACACACTGGCCAATTTCAAGAATTGCTATTAAGCCAGAGTGATCAATGTAGCATGGTACCGGCCTAAAGGATAACAAATATATCAATAGAACAGAAGAGCTCAAAAACTACTCCCCTTGCAAAGACATTTGATGTTCAGGAGTGGAAACATTCTAATGAACAAAAAATTTTTTAACAAATAATGCTAGAATATCTTTAAGAAATAAAATGAGTCTTAAACTCTACTTCACACTGTACAATCTCAGTGTTTAAAAAAAAAATGACTATTTATGAGTAAGATAAAAGAATTGATTAAATAAAGAAAATTTTATTTCTTTCCCTGAATTGTTCTAAAGAAAAAATGAGAAATACACCTCTTCACCTCCATTTCAGATGTGACAGCACTGGCATAGATGGGCCAGATAGAAGGGAATCCTACTCTTCTTGTTAAAAAAAGACACAATTTTGTAGGAGATTGAAGTAGTATCAGGGATGTCTGCTAAGTTATTGACCATAGTCTAACCAAGTATCTTAACTTTACCAGAACATCAAAGACATGGGCCCTGTTGATAGTCACTCTTTTTATGGATAATGTTTTGATATCTAGTATAACAGTTACTTTTTTCCAGGCTGAGATATCTATGTTTTAGCTGGGCTGAGGTACAGTCTCTGAAGTGGGGTCCAGGAATTGACATGGTAAATATCATAAGTATCTCAGGTGACTTTTAACACATACAAGTTTGAGTATATAGTTACATGGTATCAAAGAAAATGGTGAAATACTGACAAAAACAAGGCAAATTTGGTCTTAAAACAACTTAGAAAAATGGCTTTGCATGTGGGACTAGGCTTTCTGGTCAGCTAACTTCTGGCTTTATTTTTCTTGGCTGTTCTCTGATTTATTTTCCTATTTGGGAGATAAGTTTTCCCTGAAACAGAATGGCCTCAAGCCCCAAATTATTCCTCCCAAGGTTTACCACTTGAAAGGCTACCTCACAAGGATGAAAATGATCATGGGAGAGTGTGAAGGAACATTAAAAATCCTTGGCCCTAATGGGTTCTTTGCAAACATGTAAATCTCAAGCTAGACCCAAGAAGAGAGGGATTCTTCCTGTCTCCCTTTCTTTATGGAGTGCTAGATGTACTTTCTGCCTAGAAAAGATATGAGAGAAACAATGAGGGGCTTACAGGAATTATTAAGGTAGATAAAAGACAGAATCCTGACTCTTCTAGCTGAGGCCAAGTCTAGAAGAGATACCTGGATTCAGCTAAAATAACTAAATCATAAGGGTCAGAATCAAGGGTGAAGTTGTTTAAATATCTTCTGCCTAAGGGCAGGATTGGTCCATAACCCAGGGTTGTTGTAGGCCACGTGAAATCAAATATCTTACAAATTGAGTCAGAATTAAGGTCTTCTATTAAAAGTTAGAGCACCTGAATGGGAGTAGAGCTTAATGAGAACATCTCCCAAAACTATTATGAGAAAATATTATTTTTTTATAAAAATAAATCACTGTGTTCTTAGAAAAACTCAGTATTGGCAACATTTTGCCAGTTACTTTTGTTTTTTTATGACATTTGACCTTTTAAATACTCTTCTTTTTTAATAAGTTTAGTGATCATTCACCCGTGCTATTAACTGACAAAAGCATAAGATCAAGCTTCAAATATGGAACAAAAAATCACATGATCATGAAGAAAAAAAACCAGCAACACCATCTATGTTGTTGCATGACTAGTGGCTTTCAGTTCTGTGCTTTGGTTCCAATCCTGGGTTGCAGCAATCATAATTATAGAAATATAATTTTGCCTACCTACCCATTTAGCCTATTTAGCAGTCAGGGCAAAGGGCAATCACAATGCATTAGAAAACAGGGACCCAAGGCATAAATTACTATCAAGGACATTAGTTAAATTCAGCTTACATGAAATGTACCAAAGACCTGTTTGGAAAATGGTGCTCTAAAAAAGCAATGGCAGTCATGTTAGCAATGATTATCACAATTCATAAAATGATTTTAATGCTACACCATCCAAAAATGATAATCTGAGTTCTCTCCAACATCTCATGTTAGGCCTATAGCCAGATAAACACTGTGGTTTAAAGTCATTACAACAAAAATGCTGTGTGGGTTAGAAATATAACCCATAATTGTTTGCCAGATCCTTCTGACAGGGTCTTTTATCTCAGTGTCTGTTGCCTAGATAAACATAAAGGAGGAGGTGAAACTATAATTGATTTTCACTTATGACTCAAGGCTGATTTGATTACAATAGGCTCTGTAGGATGTTCAACTTTCTAGATGTCATGGAATTTTATTTAATCATGAGTTGTTTGAAACAAGTGGGCTGAAAGCATGAGCTCTGTGTCTGTATGTGTGTGTGTGTGTGTGTGTGTGTATACATGTGTGCATTTCCATTATAACTGTAGTACTCCAAGAAATCTGATCTACCTTTTGTTATTTTTAATTTGCCATTTTATTTGCTAACAATATTTGCTTGTGTTTATAGTTATAACTTGTTTTAGAAAAAATAATTGGAAAGCGCATAACAACTATATCCACATTCTAATTAAAATGCCTTGTAATGAGGTTAAACTAATGTTGTATAGTATATGAAGTAGTGAAAAGAAAATAAATCTCAAAACAGTAATTATAAATATCTCTAAAATTCTTGTAAAAAATATTTTAACCTTTTTTTGAAGTTATATTTGTTGTAGCTTTTACATAGATTATTAAAATAGTAACATTTTATATTGCTGACAATACTGAACTAAACACAGCAATACATGTTATAACAATATTAGGCTTTGAGAAACATAGGCAGGAATTGAACTTCAATTTCAGTTTACAGAAGGGAAATTATACAGGAAAGTGAACCCTAGTTCTGAGGTCCAGCCTGAAAGCCAAGGGTGATCTTGACTTGTGCAGAAGAGTTTAGGAGTGAGCTGTAAGAGTAAGGCAAATGCAAGATTATTAAAGAAAGAAAGGAAAAAAGAAGTGGATGGGACAGCAGCTATCTCTCAGAGCAACAGAGAGTAGCACTTTCTGTGTTTCACTTAATTTTCGTTTAATTTCATGTTAAGCAGAGGAAGGATTATTCATAAGATTTTTTGGGAAAAAGGGAATTCCCAGTCTTGATGATCCACCCCCTTTGAAATCATCTAGGCTAATGTTCTGGAGTTGCCATGGCATTTGTAAACTGTTGTGGAGTTGGTGGGGTGTTTCTTTGAGTATGCTAATTTATTATACCTAGTGTATAATATGCAGTAAGGGTAATCTGGGATCATTTTTTATGGCCATCTTGATTCTAGGTGCTTTTGGCCAGCTTCTCTACCACATCCTTTTTTAATCAGAGATTTTGGTTTGAGTTTAATGACTCCTTATCAAACAGAGAGAGAGATAAAGAGAGAGAAATGGATCCCTCTAATATGACTAAATCCAAAGAGAACAGCCAGACAGTGTTTAAAGGCAGCAAATGCAGATGAAACTCTGGTAAATGCCATAGACAGGTTCAGTTTAAATAGTGTGAAGAGCAGCTAGCAATAGTCCTCAATTAAAGATTTACATAGATTTCATAGGTAAGCCTTTTAAAAAAAATACAGATTTCTCCCTGTAAGCCCCACTGCAGAAAGAATAAACTAAATACTCTGGTATGGAACCTTGTCTTATTGTTATTTCTTTTTTCTAACTTTGTGCAGTTTTCATATAACAACGAAGAGATCTCACACACTCTTCACTGGTTTCTCCCAATGGTAACATCTTGCATAACCTTAACTAGAAAATTGATGTCTATACAATTCATGTATTAAATTCTTATTCATAACACACTCATTTGTGTGTGTGTTTGTGTATATTTACTTCTTTGCAAATTATCATGCATAAGATATGTGTAACACTAACCACAGTCATGACACAGAACAGTCCCACCATGTGCATCCCTCATGTTACCCATTTACAGTCACATCTACCTCCTTTCCTCCCTAGCAACCCCAGCAACTACTAATCTATTCCCCAACTCTTGAATTTCATTTCAAGAATGCTATATAAATGGAATCATGGTATATATAAACTTTTGTAATTGGATTTTTTTATTCAGTATATTTTTTTCTGGAGTTTTATGCAGGTTGCTGGGGCATCAGTTTTTTCTTTTCATTGCTGAGTGATATTCTGTGGTATACATACCACAATATGTTTCATGAGTTAATGGATCTCTCAGTCATTTTTGGTTTTTTACTACTACAAGTAAAACTGCTATAATCATTTGTGAACAGAATATATGTAAATATAACTTTTCATTTCTAAGGGCACAAATGCTCAGCTATATAACTGCTAGGTTATATAGCAGTTGCATGTTTAAGTTTGTAGGAAATTCTCATCAGCCAATGGATCATCCTTCAAAATTGATTATATATTAGGACTCATGTATAACCTCAGAAAATTTAAAAGAACAGAATTTGTTCCTTGAATGTTCTTGAACCATCACAGAATAAAAGTTAAACCCAACAGCAACAGGAATCTTCATGCTAAAACAAAATCATGGAAACAAAATAACCTTAGGCTGAATGATAGCTTGGTCAAAGATGAGATTAATAAAGGAATCACCAAATTTTTGGAACATAATGATAAGGAAGACACAAATTATCAAAACCTGTGAGATACTGCAAAGGCTGTCCTATGAGGGAAATTTGTAGTATTAGAAGCCTCCATCAAGAAAACAGAAAAAGAGAAAGTCAACAACCTAACAGGTTGTCTCAAGGAACTGGGAAAGGAAGAACATTCCAACCACAAACCCGGGAGAAGAAAAGAAATAACAAAAATTAAGGAAGAATTTAATGACATTGAAAACAAAAGAATCATTCAGAAGATCAATAAAACAAAAAGTTAGTTCTGTGAAAAGATTAACCAAATTGATAACCTTTGGCTAGCCGAAACAGAAACAGAAAAGTAAAATCTCTAATAACATCAATCAGAAACTATAAAGGAGAAATAACAACAGATAGCTCAGAAATGAAAAAATCCTCAATGATTACTGCAAAAACCACTATTCTCAGAAATATGATAATCTGAAGGAAACAGACCAATACCTGGAAGCACACCATCTTCCTAGACTCAAGAAGAATGAATTAAAAATTTTGAATAGACCTATATCAAGCACTGAAATAGCACCAACTGTACAAAATCTCCCCAAAAAGAAAAGTCTGGGACCAGATGGCTTCACATCAGAATTCTACCAAACCTTCAAAGAGCAACTAGTACTTATATTACATAACCTTTTTCAAAACATAGAACTCCTCCCCAACACATTCTATGAAGCAAATATCACCTTGATCTCCAAACCAGGAAAGGACCCAACAAAGAAAGAAAACTATAGACTAATATCATTAATGAATATCAATGCAAAAGCATTCAATAAGATCCTAGCAAACAGAATTCAATGATACATCAAAAAATTATACATCACAATCAAGTTGGCTTTATCCTAGGCTTACAATATTGGTTCAACATATGTAAATCTATAAACATGCATACAATGAAAAACAAAGACCATATGATTTTCTCAATTGATACAGAAAAAGCCCTTGATAATATGCAGCATCTTTTCATGATTAGAACACTTAAGAAAATAGGGGTAGAAGGGACATTTCTTAAATTGATGGGAGGCCATCTACAGCAAACTCACAGCCAATATAATATTGAATGGAGTAAGACTGAAAACATTTCCACTCAGATATGGAACTAGACAAAGATGCTCCGGTCACCACTGCTATTCAACATAGCAATGGAAGTCCTAACCATCACAATCAGGCAAGAGAAGGGGATCAAGGGTATTCAAATGGGATCAGAGGAGGTCAAACTCTCACTCTTCATGGATGACTGTATCTTATACCTAGAAAACCTTTAGTTACTCAACTACGGAGTTCATAGGAGTGATAAGGGAAAATAGCAGTGTCTCAGGATACTTACCATCAATACTAACAAATCAGTAACTTTTATACATAACAACAATAGTCAAGCCAAAAATATAATCAAGGACTCTATCCCTTTTACAGTAGTTAACAAAAGTAAAACCATACCATGTTCATGGTTGGGAAGAAGCAACATTTTAAAAATGTCATTACTACCCAAAGCAATCTACATATTTAATGCAATCCATATCAAAGCACAAATGTCATACTTTAAAGAACTTGAAAAAATAGTTCTTCATTTATATAGAATCATAAAAAAACTCAAATAGTCAATGCATTACTTCCAAATAAAAACAAATCAGGAGGCATCATGTTACCGGTCTTCAGGTTGTACAATAAATCTATAGTGATCAAAACAGCATGACATTGGCACAAAAACAGGGATGTAGATATATGGAACAAAATAGAGAACCTAGAGATGAAGCCAGCCATATATCATCATTTTAACTTTGATAAGCCTAACAAAAACATACATTTGGGAAAAGATTCTCCATTTAACACAATAAATCTATAGTGATCAAAACAGTATGATACTGGTACAAAAACAGAGATGTAGATATAAGGGACAAAATAGAGAACCTAGAGATGAAGCCAGCCATATATCATCATTTTAACTTTGATAAGCCTAGCAAAAACATACATTTGGGAAAAGATTCCCCATTTAACAAATGGTGTTGGGAGAACTGCCTAGCTACCTGCAGAAGATTGAAACCAGACCCTCACCTTTCATCACTAGCAAAAATTGATTTTCACTGGATAAAAGATTTAAATTTAAGACATGAAACCATAAAAATACTTGAAGATATTGCCTTGGGAAAATATTTTATGAGGAGGATCCACAGGCAAGTGAAGCAATACCAAAAATACAATATTGGGATCAGATCAAACTAAAAAGCTTCTGCACAGCTTCTTAATTGGTACATTTGGTCAAGATGAAGGTAAAGCTATTATATGATCAATATGACAACTTTCTTTATGACTTCTAAAATTTTTATTAGGATTATGATAGGTTTTCTAATCTAAGTATCTAAATGTACATATTACTTTTATCTATTGGAATGTTTTTGTTTTGTATGTAGATTTCTCATTCTGTTTCATCAATCCCTTTCAATGAACTTGTTATCTACTCTGTTGACTGGGACACTGCCCTACTTCTCTTCCTGACATCCACCTCACCCTGGGAGTTCCCTATGGCAAGCCCTCCACTTAATTTAGAGCCTCTTACCAGCCTGAGAACTGTGTCCTGGCACAGCCGTTCCATAGCATTTTAATTAATTACCTTCCCAATTGCCCCAGGGACTGCTCTGGCTCCCAAGCTATATTTTCTCTGTGCCTGGGGAGTTCTCTGTGTTGTATTAGAAATCTTTCTTTTTTCAGAATTCCCTATTGAGTTGTCAGTCGGTCACATCTGTGGGGATTCTACTCTAATTAAATGCCATCTGCTTTGTATCTTTAAGAAATCTTCAATAATTCTTGCCCTTTAAAGGCATCTTTCTTGTTTTTATAGGGTAACTTCTTGAAATGATTATATTTCAATCGGTGTTAGGAAGAAAAGTAAATTAAAGTTTAGGTAATTAGTCACGTGATCTAGAAATGAATGATGTATTTTTAAAAAAATCTTATATGCATTATAAAGTCTAAAATTAATCTTAATTCCTAATTCAATTGATGTTAAAAAGAAGTATTTAATATACATAATATAAGGTTTGGATTACATAAACAAAAATAATCTCTTGTCATACATTCAAAAAATACTTTAAAATTTTCAAATATGTAATTAATAGGGTCAAAATATTTAATTTAAATGGCAGGTCTACATTTAGATCCCTGAGTGTTCCGCAAACTTCCTTCCAAAAGGAACGTAAATGTACTAGCTTGCATTCCCACCAACAGTGCACGTGTTCCCTTTTCTCCACATCCACGCCAACATCTGTAGTACATTGTTTATTCTAACAGTGTCTTGTACATAATCAGTCTCATAAAATGGCTGTCACTTCCCCCTTGTGGGTACCTCCTTCCACCTGGTCACACTCTGGCCT
>CAUYRH010090845.1:0-19235 GCA_963574655.1 Perodicticus potto
TATATAGCCAGAAGATCAAAAATCACATTATAACAAAGATATTTGTACCAGAATGTTTATTGCAGCCCAATTCATAATTGCTAAGTCATGGAAGAAGCCCAAGTGCCCATTGACCCACAAATGGATTAATAAATTGTGGTATATGTACAACGTGGAATATTATGCAGCCTTTAAAAAAGATGGGGACTTTGCCTCTTTTATGTTTACATGGATGGAGCTGAAACATATTCTTCTTAGCAAAGTATTTCAAGGATGGAAGAAAAAAGTATCCAATGTACTCAGCCCTACTATGAAACCAATTTATAGCTTTCATATGAAAGCTATAATCCAACTATAGCCCAAGAAGAAGGGGAAAGAGGAGAGGGAGGGGGCAGGAGGGGGGAAGTTGGGTGGAGGGAGAGTAATTGCTGGGACCACACCTATGGTGCATTTTACAAGGGTAAATATTAAATTTACTAAGTGTAGAATATAAATGTCTTAACACAATAACTAAGAAAATGTGGTGAAGACTATGCTAACCAGTTTGATAAAAATATTTCACATGGTATACAAAACCAGCTCATGTACCCCATGATTGTATTAATGTACACACCTATAATTTAATAAAAGAAAGAAAGAAAGAAAGAAAGAAAGAAAGAAAGAAAGAAAGAAAGAAAGAAAGAAAGAAAGAAAGAAAGAAAGAAAGAAAGGAAGGAAGGCTGTCTGCTACCCATATTCTTGGCTATTGGCTATCTCTGAGTTTACAGAGATCCAGTTTATGTACTTACTAGACATGATAAAACTAAAGTAAAATTTTAAAAGAGTCTTGATAATCTTCAAGACATGTGTTTGAGTCCTCCCTGGCAAGCCCTTCCATTTATGAACTGAGAATGATGTATTTACTTCCAAGCTGTTGATAGGGAGCAGTTCAGCAGGAGAGCCAGGTGAAGGAACAGGATCCCTGAGTTCTAGTCTTGGCTCTGCCTCCCACAGTTTAAACAACCTCATCAAGATTGCCCAGATAAAGAGTCTTCCATTTCCTCATTCATACAGTGAAGAATTTGTGGATTTTGTAAGTAGCCACCTGTGTCCGACTCACCTGACATGCCTGGGAAGGCAGTTTATGTCGCTTCAGATCTGATGACTCAGAATATCTGAGCTTGGGAACTTGGGATCCATATTACTAACAAATACCTAAGACTTGACTCTTTCCATTCTATTAAAGAATTTCATATAGTTGATTTGATCATTTGATCATTTCATATCATCATTTGATCATTTCATATAGTTGATTTGATCATTTGATCATTTACATAAATGTGAAAGAGGTTACATCTGGTGAAGACACCAAAAAGGCAGGCATCACATACTCCAATATTAATGTCTTAATAAATATGGCTGGTTAGATAAAAATTAGTTCTTCTACAAGAAGCCATCCTCCATAATTTTCTTTAATGACTCCCCAAAACCTTGTATGACTTCATCTTTGTGATAATTTCTTTTACGTGAGTGAGTTTTTCACATAATGGCATTATCTTTCCATTTAATTGGTCTACACAGTTCCAGTCTCAGAAGTAAATCTCTCCCCCAATTATGTACCAAGCCAGTTACAATCTTCCTGACTGATGTGGCAATTCCAGGCAAGGAGCAAACACTTAGTGTAGTTAATGCTGTGCTGCACTGTTTTTAACTATCACAGAAATGCTCTTTGGAGTAACACAGGAATTTCAGTGATTCAGATGCAGTTAAAAATGAGTGGAAGGAGTATCTTTTGTTGTTTGTAACGAGCCCCTTTAGCTTATACCTGAACCCCTCCAATCTCTCCTTCAAAGGATGTCAGCTGTTGCTAAGTTTCAGATTCCTGCTTCACCTTTTTCTCCCTCTTATACTTCTTCTGTCCTTTCATGTAGCATTTGAGTTGTTCCCAGACGCACTCACTGAGGTCACTGGCTTCACTGTTTTCATTTTAAAGCACCTGGCTCCTACACAGACCTGTTTATACTTTAGATAATATTTACACTGCTGAGGCCTTCTCGGATTACAATGCTGGGAAAACACTGGATTACTCAAATCATCTGCCCAATCTACATTCCCACTCCCTTCATTCAAGTGGCTACTAGACTGTTGCTTCAGACCTAAGCCATTTGTCAGATGTAAGGTAATTTAAGGTTACTGCAATTTGGATGGAAAAAAATCAGCTTGCCAAAAAATCTGTAATGAATAACTTAACATCAAGGTTGTCTAGGTGGTGAAGTCCTCTTGTTTTCATTCATACGGTAGATTTCAAGGGACCCACAGTGTCCTTAAGCTGTGTTGTATTTATAAACATTATCTTTCTACACTCTAGTCACATAGAACAGATTCTTTGAATGTGGCTCCTAAGACTTGGAGGAGATGGGTAAGGTAGAGGCCCTCATAGCTCTGAGAACAGGATCAGACAGAATCAGCTACAGATAGTCTTCCCTTGCACTGTACCAAGGACATATAAACACCAGCACAGAACCTTCCCAAGTGTGCTCTCAACCAGAGTTTCTCCAGTTGTGGGTCATCAGCCACACTGGTTGCTTATTACTGGTATACAATAAAAGTTGCTTGTTACTGGTATACAATAAATTAAGTATTAAAATTGAGAAAGAAAACATTCAGAGACTCCATAGAGACTTGAAAGAACAATTTTATACCTCATCATAAAAATAAGGAACCTGTACTTTGTATATTTTTAAGTTTAATTTTTCTTCTACTTTTATTGCATTATAAAAGTAGAAATTTTAAAAACAAAAAGGACCTTTACCATAGTTTGAGAAGTGCATCTCAACATGACAACATGCACTCACCTCTCATGAGAACACTCAAAGATCACAGAACTCTAAACCATGACGTGCTGATCTGTACAAACCCCACCTGCCTGTGTGGGTTAGTGGATGCCACGCAGGGAGATGGGAGGTGACCTTGTGCCATTTGTGCCAACATTTGATCAAGAGCCAGAACTCAGAATCTCCAGGATGAGAGAAGTTGTCAAATAGCAGAAAACAAGGCAGAGGTGTAGTTCACCATTACAGACCCCAGATGTGAAGCTCAAGGAACCAGCAAGCCCCAGGAACCACAACCCAGGTAACTTGTTCCTCTGGAGGCACATAGGACCCTTTCAGGAAATGTCAATAGACATCATCAAAGTCATCAGCGGTGACTGCTATGGGAGAAGAGGCGGGGATGTGAGCTGCAGGACTGTGGGTGCATCAGTAAGCACCCCAACGTTCCCTGTCCCGAATGTCCCTCGAGGAATACTGAGCAACTGAGGGAGCTGGGCAAGCTGACTGTGGGGGGTCCCCATAATACACACACACACTTTGCATCTAGTCCAGGAACCTCATTCTCATAGACTTTCTGAAATGAGGTCATGGGCGTCTCCCTAATCCCCTTGCTTAAGGCATATAGGCCAGTAGAATTTGTGTAGATCAGCACATCACTGTCTGTGATCTTTGAGACTTCTCATTAGAGTTTATGCAAGCTGTCAGGTACAGCAGTGCTTCCTCTAGGTGTAGGACAACATGGGAGAGGGCTGTGGCTTCCAGCGGGTGTTGCGTTCACATGCTAAGAAGGAATTGCCTTTGCTTATTCCTACAACTTTGCAAATCTGTGGTGATTCATACCTGTAATCCTAGTATTCTGCCAGGGGAAGGTGGAAGGATTCTTGGAGGTCAGGGTTTGGAGACCAGCCCGAGCAAGAGCAAGATCCTTTCTTGAAGGGAAGGGAAGGAAAGAGAAGGGAAGGGAATGAAAGGGAAGGGAAAGAAAGGAAAGGGAAGGAAGGGAAGGGGAGGGGAGCGGAGGGGAAGGGAAGGGAAGAGAAAAGGAAAGGAAGAAAGGAGGGAGAGAGGGAGGGAGGGAGGGAAAGGAAAGGAGAAAGGGAGAGATAGAAAAGAGAGAAGAGAGGGGAGGGAAGGGGAAGGGAGAGATGAGGAGAGGAGAGGAGAGGAGAGGACAATTAGCTGGTCCCTATAGTCCCAGCTATTTGAGAGGCTGAGGCAGGAGGATTGCTTACACTGTAGCATGAGTGACAAAACAAGATTCTGTCCCAAAACCAAACTAAAAACAAAACAAACAAACAACAAAAGAAAAAACCCACAGTTCTGGGGCGGAGCCTGTGGCACAGTGGGTAGGAAACACTAGCCCCATATACTGAGGGTGGTGTGTTTGAACCCACCCCAGCCAAACTGCAACAAAAAATAGCTGGGTGTTGTGGTGGGGCCTGTAGTCCCAGCTACTCGGGAGGCTGAGGCAAGAGAATTGTCTAAGCTCAAGAGCTGGAGGTTGCTGTGAGCTGTGACACCACAGCACTCTACCAAGGGCAACAAAGTGAGACTTGGTCTCTAAAAAATAAAGAAGAAGAAGAAGAAAGAAAAAAACCATAGCTCTGTTAATGTTGGAGGAATACCACAACCTTTAAGTTCAGTAGGACACTTGATTTTACTGCTCTAGAGATAATGTGCAAATACTTAAACAAGTCATACACTGAGAAACAGGTGAACAACACATGTGTACACACACGAACACGTGAACACACGCGTGAACACACGCATGCATGCATGCATCCACACATGCTTTCCATCATTAACTTCCCTGTGATTCAAACAAGCAAGGCGCATTTTATCCTTTGGGGCCTGCTGACCTCGCCCAAGGCCACACACCTATCTATAAGACTCCCAATGACAGCCTAGCTCTTCCAGCTGCAGGCCTCACACCATTTCTATTTCTCTGATCTACTTTAAAGGCAAACAAATTCTGCACTTATTGACTCCAATTGAAGGCTGAGATGTCTTAAATTATTTATACCCAGCAAATGCATTCCATGTCTTAGATCTTGTGAGAAACCCAAGGAAATGTCATCTTCAGAACCACTTTTTCTTAAACTATTAGAACTTGGTATTGAAGTTTGACCAAATAGCTAATCATAATTATAGATCCATGAAAACAAACTCAGAGCGTGCTAAAAGGAAAACAATTTATCCAACAAAGCTACTCATTGAAAGCCAGGAATTGTCAAATTGCTTTCAAGTATAGGAAGGCACATGGCTGATAGAAAGGGAAGGTTCAATGCTAACCTGAACGTTGGCCCAGGAGAGCCAAATCCTTGCATTCTTTCCTGAACTACACATCTCAGAATGCTCATTTCTGGCTGGGGGTTATGTTAGTATGATACAGTTAATACAATAAGGCATCTCATGCGTGTGTATCCTCAGCTTCGTCCCTATTCTTTCCTTCTCTAAGAGAAATTAGTTTTTGATTTCTAGGTCTGAACCTACAATTCACCTGCTGCACCAAATTGTTTCCAGCAAGACAATTTTTGACCTTGATGATTACTAAGGTGGCTGGCCTGCAAGAGGAGGATTTGCAGAAGTCTGGGGATCCTGTGACACTGATACTAGAAAAGTAAAGAACTACTGAATTGGAATAAGGAAGAGATAGGCACCGGTGAGGAAAAGCAGGGAAGGCAAGAGCCCAAGCAGGCTGAGGATTAAGAGTGCAAGGAGACCCTTGGTATGTATGGAACTGGGAGGTGACGTCTGGCCTGAGAAGTAGATAGGAAAACAGAAAGTGTGGTTATGATGCTCCATTGTGATTATGATTCAAAACCTGGAAATCTGGTCATTACCCAACACTTGAACGTAAGGTGAGGGGCAGAGGAGATGGCAAGTTGAATTAATAAGGCCCTACCTCATGGGTCCACTCAGGATTTATTTATTTCTCTAGAAGCCCCTACCTGTGTTTGATGTTGCTATTTAGTGGTTGATAGGAGCCCCGACGCTGTGAAACTACATGTTACAGTTACATGTTACATGTTACGTACAACAGAAAAGCTATACCAAACGTTAAGGTTTGAAGGTCTTTTTACCCCGTGAAACATAAACCAGTTTTGTATCTAATCAAGCAAACGTATGCACACATTTTTTCAAATTCCTATAAGTTCCCAATTCTTCAAATGCTTTTGCAAACAGCTTTACTATCTCATTTGTACTAATGAATAAATAAAACTGACATGTTTGCATTATATTTGCATCAGGGTCACTTCGACAGAGTTAAGGATGGATAGTTCCTCCACCATTATCACTACTCTTTGCTTTTATGTTCAACTCTCAAATTTATTTTTAATTTTTTTTTTTTTTTTTTTTTTTGCAGATTTAGTCGGGGCTGGGTTTGAACCTGCCACCTCGGGCATATGGGGCCAGCGCCTTACTCCGTTGAGCCACAGGCGCCACCCCCTCTTTTTAATTTTTTTTTCCAGCTGCTAAACTACTTTTTTGAACAACTATTCCACAGCTGGCTGAAAAAGCAGGGGTAAGGGGGTCATCTGGCTGAACATGCAATCTTAAGTATTTTTCCCCCTGGTGCAGCTACATTTTGGAATGTCCACAGTCCTAGAGGTGGAAAGCCTGACTTCTGGTCCCGTCTCTGCCTCACATTTAGGCCAGGCTCTCTCCCTCAGTTTCCCCATCTCCATCCTGAGAGGCATAGCCTCAGGGCTATTTTCCTTAGGTCTGACAATCCTGGAGTCTATTTTAGGATGTTCCCGCCGTGGTAGGGCTGTTGTGTGGCATTCTTGTCTAGGTGGCAAAAATATCCTAAAGCTCCCTCAGTCTCTCCTCTTGTTCCACAAAGAAGGAAGAAAACACATTTGCAGGTTGAGCTGAGCCACTCTAGACAAACCAGAAGAAGCAGGGCTGTGACAGGACCAGAGAAGAAAGTCACCAGATGAGGGCAAAACCCAGCAGAGACAACCTTAATGAACACACACAAAAGCAAAGCAAAACAGCCAAAAGCTCTCCTAGTATGCAAAGCTCTTAGCAGTTTGCAGGTGATTTCATATTCATGTTTGGGAGGAGGAAAGAATGAAAAGAAAAATCATTTCCATTGCCATTCCTTATAAATATCATATTTAGGCACCAATATCAGTGTAAACACATGTGGATCTGCACTCATTTTCCAGTCATTTGAAGTGTTTATATCTGTTGAATATGTATTATTAAATTAATGCTGATTGGAGTTGGGAGGCAATTTAAATTGAAATGTATTTCATTGTGCTGTAGGTAAAGCCCAGTGTGGGAAGCAAATTATCTGGCAAATTGAACTTGCTGCACTCCAAATACCCATTCCTGGTGAATATTTGATTTCCTGATTATCTGCTTGGCTTTCTTTCCAGCACTGACAGGCTTCTTCCAGAGCTGCCAACTGGGGAGGAACATAGTGTGAGGGAAAGGAGAGAACGCAGGGCACGTGCCAGGGCCAGGAGGCCCGGCTGGCCCAGGAGCAATCCTTGTGGTGCTGTAACAAACCCACACACCATGGATGGAGAGGTGTGCACTCGTGGGTTCCCTTTGTAAAGGTAGAGTAGATTTAGTAAAGTGGAGGCTGCATAAAGCACATTCAATTAAGATGAAACGTGGATTCAAATCGAGGAATAAAAGGGGTACATCAGTTTGTGGGTACCAGTGCTCAAATAATAGCAGTCCCAATACAGCTTTAGGGGAAAACTGGTAGGTTTTGTCCTACAGGACAGGTTCCTGCACACTGTTAAGTTTCTAGAAATGGCCCCCATCTAGCCTACTTTTCCCCATGCCTTCTCACATTATAGGAGGGCACCCCAGCCACACACAGCTTCACTAAGGACTGTTCCCCACAGCCATCTCTGCCAACCCCTGGGGATATAGAAGTTGCCTGATGCTGCAGGGCAGAATGTGAAAGACAAATCTCTAACACCCAGAGCCCGGAAGGCCCAATTCCTTAGTCAATGTCACAGTGAGAAGAGTTTGTGGCACTGAGGTCCCCTATTCCATAAAGGCAGGTTTCTCTCGCTCAGGCTTCTATCTCAGATTTGAGAGAGACAATAGTCAACACAATGGCTGTTTCTCACCATGGTGAGAAGAGTTCTCTGCACTGAGGCCCCCTCTCCCACAAACACAGGTTCCAGTGACAGGAGGCTCAGATTTAAGAGAGTCAAAATGATGGCCATGTTCCCACCCCAACCACAGTGAAAATAATGATGAAAATAATTTAACACACTTATTTTCCATAGAGTTTGCCACATTTTTCCTCATCGGCCAATATGGTGGTTTTGTGGGCTCAGCCCAACAATAAATAAGAAATGTAGAGACGATGGCCATTGCAAAAAAGTCCTATCCAACTTATTTGCTTAATTAAAAATAGAGACACAATTTTCTACTTTGTTGATGGAAATACCTATTTGGGTTTCTGAAAGGGGATTCTAGGTTCTGCCTAATTTGCCTTTACAGTCTTACCATATATTGGGAAGAAAGAGAAATAATTCTGCTTCTCCAAAGACTATGTTTGGCTACATTAATAAAGCAGAAAGAAACAATGCTATGAATGGCAACTCCACTCTTAAATGTTTTATACAAACTACTCCCATTTAATCTTTACATCTTTATGAGGTATCCTGTCTTCATCTTTTCATTTTACAGATGAGGAAACTGAGGCAAAGATAAGTAAATTAACCCAGCCAGGTTTGAATGGCTGAAGGTTTAATTAAGAGGTTCATTGCTATGTTAGCCAACCCTAAAGTCTTAGTGGCTTAACATCCTAAACAAACATAGTCTCTCATCAATAAATCCCGTTAGAATGTTCTGGATCAAGTAAACTCCATCCCAGTTGGGTAGCTTTTTAAAGCAATGATTCAAAGATGCAAGGTTGGGGCAGTTGATGAAGCTAAAGGCTCCAACATATGGCCTATGAGAGCACCATAACTTGGCTCTGAGTGTGGAGAAAGCAAATTCACATGATGCCTGGCTGGGCGGCCACTTCTCGGACACAACTCACCATTCTCTGGTGACCAGCCACCCTCTTTGCCAGACCCAGACACCATAGAGTGGAGATGGTAAACATAATCCTTTAAAGCCACTGCTGGATCAACTTCTGGCATCAAACTCTGTTTCGGATGCTAGCTTTTCTTTTCTTTTTTTCTTTTTTTTTTTTAAGATATAAAAGTATGTTTCAAAAATAAAAGTTCTACATTAATCACGTAAATAAGTAAAGCCAGCATGATGAAAGAAACAAAAATCCCATCTAAGGAGAAATGCAGCTTCAATATGCTGTTATTTTCTTTCTATTTTCTTTTCTTTTTCTTCTCTCTTTCTTTTTTTGGAAAAGAAAGAAGTTAGAAATGTGAAATTTTATGAGAAAGCTCCAGATTTTCAAATGTTCACCAAAGGAAACTAATCTGAGAGCTGGTGCTTCAAAGCATTCTATTTCCAGAAGAAATAGCACTGAAAAAATGATTTCATTGAAGTGGGACTAAGGGATTGGAATTTGTATCCTCAAATTATCAGGTGAGGAGTCTTCCAGCTAATAGGGATGGACTGGCTGGGAGGTGCCTGGAGGTGACTGAACCATGATGGTCCTCCTTGGAGTTTGCATTAGTTCTGCCCTGATGCCCACCCTAACCTCTTCCAGACATTCCTTTTAAAATCTCCCTCTTTCCCATCAACCCTGATGCTCAGCCACGTTCTCTTAGCATTCTTCTTTCTTTGCTCCTCTCCCTCTTCTCTGTCCATTAGAGAAATTTTTTCCACTCTTTCTGGTCTCAAACATCATTCTAAGGATGACTTGTAAAAATGTGTCTTTCCCCTCCACTCTGCTAAGCTCTAGAACCACCTTTCCCGGGAATGTCATCTAAATCAAAGTCATCAACACGAGCGGTGCATCTCCGTCTCCTTCTGTCCGTCACTTATGCTCACGCTTCTCAACTGACTGTGGAGGGGGGATTTTTCTTTAATTACCATTCTGTCTTGGATTCATATTCTGGGGAGCTACTTCTTCATATTTATACTTTGAGTTTTCTGAGTACTAGGAAACTTAAAGGAGGATTTGCTGGCAAATATGCATTAGAAGCTGGCGATAGTGTATTGCTCCAGAGAGACTTAAAGATTTATCTCTCCTTAAGCCATTGGTTTATATTCCAGGCTTGGGAATCTATAGCCCTCACTTGCCTCACCTCCCCAGAGAATATTTGTTTATAATCCAGAGTAAAGGTTTATCTCTCTCTGGAGCAGGGGATGGGCCAATACTCCCTCCACACTGTACAAGCTCCAAGTCTCTTAATTTCAAGCTTCCTCTTCTGCTCTCATTGTATTGCCCAGAAGAACTGGGGCTCAGGGAACTGATGTGAGCAATAAATAATCTGTTCTCTGATCCAGAGACCTCGTGTTTCTTGTCAGATGATAATGTGAGTATGAATGTGACAGACACATGTGTGAAATGCCATCCAAATAAATTGCATGAAACATAAAACACAGAAACCAACATTTTACTATCACATTTAACAAACAAGTCACCCTATCAGCTTGCCATAGATATTTCCAATGCTCACTTTCATTTATGTGCTCATTTTGTGATGGGTTGTTGTAAACAGCCTGTGGACCTACCATGATTTATGGATCTTCCTTTGAGTGGCCCTGACTTTTACTATCAGCTGGTTCAGGTTAAAACTTCAACATTAACCTATTTACAATTCCTTAATGGAGAGAATATGGGAAGACTTGGAATAATGCCCAGCACATATGTCCGGGCTCCATCACTGTCAGCTATTATTGCGATCCCACTCCACCTTCTCCTTCACCCTTTCTTCATAATGAACTCTCAAGGCTCATTAAACTCATCATTTACTCCATTTTCTGCACTTGTCCCCCCCTCTACATTGCCACCGCCATGAGCTCAGTTGAGACAGAAGCTCGTTGCCACACAGCTTTAGTATTTCAGTAGATTCTAATGAGAAGCAATGGCAGCTCCGCAAGTCACAGCTTGGGTAATTGGTTGGGTGGTCACTGATTCTACTAGAAAATGTAAGAAACACACTTTGGGAGCCTATTGGAAAATTAAATGTTTATACCTGGAGGCCACGTCAGTTGTTATATGACTGACTACCTGTGCCCCACAGTACCATGACCACCAAGGCTGAGTTATCGTGTGCCCCATTTCTGCAAACTCCAGTTTCCTTCATTCATAAGGGAATAGAAAAGAGGAAAAGGAACATTTCCTGACTCCTCTGAGGCCACACGGACAGCCTCTGACTGGAGTATATAGTAAGATGAGCAGGAAAGGAGAATCAGAGAACACATCCTATCAAGAGCAGGCCAGGTGAGGCTGATCACCTCCTTTGCAAAGACAAAGATGTGTATCAACTGTGTGCACCCACCTTGTTATAACATGATAAACATATGCTTCTGTCTAACTCACACCAGACAATTCCCGGAGTCATTTCCAGTGTCTTTGCAGAAATCATTGTACAGAGGACTGTTGCAGCAGAAGCCTCCAGCGGTGAAACTTCCAAGCCAAGGTACCAGGAGCCCCATAGTACTCCTGATCTATAGGTGAAGTGTTAAAAACTGGAGCAATGGAATAACTCACTTGGGGGGCTATATTTGTGCGGTGGGGGAATGGTTAGCTGAAAGTTTTTGCTAGCTCCTTATAGGTACCAGAGGCATATTCAGGTGCAGAAGTATATTACTGGCATTTAGAAATGCAGCCTGGTAGAAAGTTAAGAGCGGGAGATAAGAAGGGTCAAGGTGGCACCCAGAGAGTAATGCCTTGTTATGAGATTGCCAGTTCAAAAGAATTAAAAAAGAAAATACAATCAAGGATGGATCCTAACAGAATCCTTATGTTTAAGGATGAAAGAGCCAGAAGAGGAACATTTAGAGAGGAAGAAAAGAACCCTCCCCCCAAAAGCAAATAATAACCTCAAAGCATCAAAGAAGCTATTCACAGAAAATATCTTAAGAAGGAAGGGATGTGTACAACATGTAATAGAAAAACAAGCACATATAAATAGATTGAAAAGAGAATTGAGGTGCAGAACATTACTGAATTTAATTATGAGGCTATCAAAAACCCTGGAGAGGCTCGGCGCCTGTGGCTTAAGCGGCTAAAGTGCCAGCCACATACACCTGAGCTGGCGGGTTCAAATCCAGCCTGGGCCTGCCAAACAACAATGACGGCTGCAACCAAAAAATAGCCGGGTGTTGTGGCTGGTGCCTGTAGTCCCAGTTACTTGGGAGGTGGAGGCAGGAGAATCGCTTGAGCCCAGGAGTTGGAGGTTGATGTGAGCTGTGATGCCAAAGCACTCTATCCAGGGTGACAGCTTGAGGTTCTGTCACAAAAAAAAAAAAAAAAAAAAAAAAAAAACCTTGAGAAAGCAGTTGGAGTAAACAGGAAAAGTCAAGGAGTAATTGGGTGGTGAGACTGACAGTTCAAGACAGGACAATTTGAAGATTGTAACAAGAAGTGAAACAAAATGATCACTCATTAATTCAAAGTTACATTGTAAATGACCCACCCCACTTTCCCACCCATCCACTCTTATTGAATATGAACATTTTTGCTAGGCCGTCCCTCCTTCTACCTCAGAGTGAGAAAGAGAAGGGAGGGGAGGAAAAGAGGAAAGTTTCTTTTCTCCTACTCCCTCCCTTCTTTTATACTAGGCTACACTGAAAAACCTGAGTGCCGGAGAAAGGACTTTCCCTTGTGACACTATCTACTGCTATGTGCCCCTGTCACGCTCGCTCTCAATTACTCTTTTGAGAATTTTTTGAATACCATGACCAGCTGAAATTTTAATTCATTCTTTATAAACTAAATATACCATCTTCAGTTGTTAAGGACATAAAGCAGGATTTTATCTTGTATATTTCTTGCCAAAATGAGTAATTATTATTCATTCCAGGTAAAAATTGTATTGGGGGTCTTTGGAAAAATTGACAAAAAATGGCAATAACTGGCAAGCGTTCCATTTTTCTAAAGATTGGTAGCATCTGCTTGCTTTAATGGAGTCAATCAGCTCAATTCTTTTAGACCAGGGGTCCTCAAACTACGGCCCACAGGCCACATGCTCCAGTGTGAATTGTATGTGTTCTCGTTTTGTTTTTTACTTCAAAATAAGATATGTGCATTGTACATAGGAATTTATTCATAGTTTGTTTTTTTTTTAATAAGTCCGGCCCTCCAACAGTCTGAGGGACAGTGAATTGGCCCCCTATTTAAAAAGTTTGAGGACACCTGTTTTAGACAGTCTTTCCACACAGGCACTTAGTGCTTGCTGAACTGAGTCAAAACAGCCAGTTCTAATCTAACGAACATCAATTTTTTTTTTTTGCCTTTTTCCCCTTTCCCAAGTTTTTGCAGCTTTTCCCACATTACAATCACAAGCAAAATTTTAGCAGACCTCATAAACAAATTGATTAAAAATGGCCACCAATTCTGAAGAAAATGAGATTTTATAACAATATCCAGCATAAGTACTCAACAAGGGTTAGCCCTTATTATAATCGTCCTTCTGACTCTTTTGTTGAAGGCTGCCAGTTATTATACCTAATTAACAGCTAATTTGTTAAATAGATATTTAGACATTTTAGGGCTAAATTATCTTGATAACATCTTTTTCTGAAGCCAACAACCTCCCCAAAGTCTTATGCTGGCTTCCAAATTAGGACGTACTCTACATTCAGAAACTTTCTTCTGCCTCCACAGACTCCAGCCTCCATGGTTGATGGAGTATTTCATTATGTCACCAGCCGTTCTTGATAAGAAGTGAGAGAAAAAGGAAGAAGATGACACTTTAGGAAATAATTGAAATAAGAAATGTCACCTTGTGTTTAGTGTCAGTGAGCTTATCCCCAGCCTTGACTTGAAAGCAGACAGTGGAAGTAAAATAGCACTTATAAAACAATACTGATCCTGTACGTGAAGAAATCCATCTTTCATCAATATTTGATTTGTTTTGTTCCTGTATTGATCACCATGACATGGCTGTCACCTGGCTGAGTCCCACATCTTCTATCACAGGCAATTTCCTTACAGAATTACTTTTCTGAAAGGGCTGGACGTTACAGCAGCCTCGTCAGCCTGCACACATGTCAACAGCATTTGGTAGGGACTATTCAAGAGTTTACTAGGCCAGACCATTGGTACAATTTGAAAAGTCACTGTTCACTGTTCATTTTTCTTGAGGCCAACAGCGCAGCATGGAAGCATTGTGACTGGACCTGGGTAGCACAAACACCAGGTTACGTGAGCTGATAATAAGTTCAGTATGTCCTGAAAATGGGGATCCATTAATCACTTGATCAAATGATCCATTGTTCACTTAATTCTTTGATTTTAGAGAAATTGTTGCATCTACATTTGTAAAGCACAATCAGAAAATTTTGCTAGCTTCAATGTTAAAACAGCACCTGTATGTATTGTTCCTCACTGAATGAGAAGGAATCAACAGAACAAGAACTAGGATGTCAAGGACAAAAATGTGCAGAAGATGGCCCAGCTTCTTCAAGTTGGTTCTGCCCCTCAGCAAGTCTGCACAAGACTAAGAGTAAGTGGACTCATTTCAAGTAGACACTCCATGGTAGTATTTCTGATGATGTACTATCTCTCCAATCATAGAAGTTCTAAAACAAGATTGGACATTTTTGACCCTCTTCCCATTAAAAATCCACATCCCCACTATAGCAGCCCATATAGCCTATGGCTAGGAGGAGTGAGAGTTATAAGAAACACCTGTAGCTCAATAATGACACACCTTGGTGAAAAGGGCATGGAGAGGGATTTAGCTCTCCTAACAAGCATGAGAGAGCTCATGAGATGAGAGCATTAGTGAATTGGCAGTCTCTACACCTGTGGTGAGAGGCATGCGCTCAGTCTTATATTAGGCTGGAGGAGAAGGCAGCCAGGAGTGTGCACATTCTATCACGGACCCCCTTACTCTCTTTCTATTGCTTCTCCTGCCTGCAGAACACCAGCATGATGTCTCTCTGCTGAATATCACTAAGCTCTGCTAAAGACTAAGATCTATTCTAAGATTACTTCACTCTCAAAGACTATCTCTCTATCTCTTCTGCTAAGGGAAATAGCCCTCAGGCACCTAAAAGCAATTGTTCCTGAGCAAGATAACAGCATAGTATCCACATCTGGAAACTAGATAAGCCAGGGCCGGAGACCAACCAGTCTGGACCCTGACCAGTGGCTGTGACACCCCACCCCTCAAGTCTGGGCAGACCCACAATGCTGCAACTGATAATATATAGTACAGTGAAGTGACAACATGGACCAGGCTGTGCAGCCTCTACCTCAGTCACTGGAACTCTGTCCCAGAGCCCTGAGCTACTAAGTAAGAAGTCCAGTTACCCATGCGCTGCCAGTTACCCAGGCTGTGAGGAAGCCCAAGTCACTTTGGGGGCCACATGCAGGTGTTGTGTTTAATCATCCCAGCTGAGCTCAGCTGTTGAGTCATCCCTGATCAGCTATGCGAATGACAAAACTTCTCAATTTTTTGAAATAATTTCTACAATGTGGGAATAAGCTATTCTTTGAAGGTTTGCTAGAATTCTGGTGTGAAGCCATCTGGACCAGGGCATTGTTTTGTTGGGAAATTTTTTATTGTTTCTTTAATCTCAGTTCTTCAAATTGGTCTGTTCAGGAAATTTATTTCTTCCTGGCTAAATCTAGGGAGAGGTTGTGATTCCACATATAGATCCATTTCCTTCACATTGTCAAATTTCTAGCATAGAGTTTCTGGTAGTATTCAGAGATGCTCTCTTGTATCTCTGTGGCATCAGTTGTTATTTCTCATTTACATTTCTTATGGAGGTTACTAGAGATTTTACTTTTTATTTCTAGCTACTCTGGCCAAAGGTTTATCTATTTTAGTTATTTATTTTTAAAAAACAACTTGTTTCATTAATTTTCTGAATGATTCCTTTATTTCCAATTTCATTAATCTCTGATTTAATTTAATTTTTTTCTATTTTATTTTGTTTTTTTATTAAATCATAAAACACATAGATCGTGTATACATTAATGCATTAATGGGGTATGATGTGCTGATTTCATATAGAATTAAGAATGCTTACATCACACTGGTTAATATATACCTCATGTCATTTACTTAATTATGGTGTTAAGACATTTATACTTTATACTTAATAGATCTGACATGTACCCTTGCAATATGCACTATAGGTGTGATCCTACCATTCACCCTCCCTTGATCTGACCTCCCCCCTCTTTCCTAACTTCCCTCTCCTTCATCCTGGGCCATAGTTTTGATCTATTCTTCATATGGAAGTGTGAGTGATTGTAAATTGGTTTCATAATAGTACTGAGTACATTGGATATTTTTTGTTCTATTCTTGAGGTACTTTACTAAGTAGGAAATGTTCCAACTCCATCCATGTAAATGTAAAAGAGGTAAAGTACCCATCTTTATTTAAGGCTGCATAATATTCCATGGTATACATGTACCACAATTTATTAATCTATTCATAGGTCAATGGGCACTTGGGCTTCTTCCATGACTTGGCTATTATGATTTGAGCTGCAATGAACAATCTGCTGCAAATATCTTTGTTGCGACGTTATTTTTACTCTTTTGGATATACACTTCATAGACGAATTATAGGATCAAATGGCAGGTCTACCTTTAGACCCCTGATTATTCTCCATACTTGTTTCCAAAATGTATTATCTTGCACTCCCACCAGCAGTGTAGAAATATTCCCTTTTCTTTACATCCATGCTAACATCTGTAGTTTCGGGATTTTCTTCTGTGAGCCACTCTTACAGGAGTTAGATGATATATCAAAGTGGTTTTGATTTGCATTTCTCTGATGATTAAAGATGATGAGCATTTTTTCAAGTGTCTATAGGCCAGGTGCCTATCTTCTTCAGAGAAGCTTCTGTTCAAGTCCCTTGCTCACAATGAAATGGGATTACTTGTTCTCTTCTTATTAATAAGTTTTAGTTCTCTGTGGATTCTGGTTATCAAACCTTTGTCAAAAGCATAACCTGCAAATATCCTCTCCTATTCTGAGGTCTGTCTGCTTACTTTACTTACTGTGCTCATGGCTATGGAGATGTTGTTTGTTTGATCAGATCCCAGGAATGTATTTTTGGTGTTGCTTCAATTGCCCAGGGGATCCTCCTCATAAAGTATTCTCCCAGGCCAATTTCTTTTAGTGTTTCTCCTGGACTCTCTCCAAGAATCTTTATAATTTCTTGTCTTAAGGTTAAAGCTTTTATCCAGTGAGGGTCCATTTTTGTTAATGGTGAAAGGTGTGGGTCCAGTTTCAGTTTTCTACAAGTCGCCAGCCAAAGTCCCAGTGCCATTTGTTAAATAGGGAATATTTTCCCCAATTTGTATTTTTGATGAGCTTATCAAAGACCAAATGACAAGTGTCTTGGTTTATCTCTTGGTTCTCAATTGTTCCATATATCTATCTCTTTGTTTTTGTGCCAATATCATGCTGTTTTGATCACTATAGATTTATAGTATAGTTTGAAGTCTGGTAGCATGATTCCTCCTGATTTGTTTTTATTTATGAGTAATGTCTTGGATATTTGAGATTTTTTCTGGTTCCATATAAAATGAAGTACTATTTTTTTCCAGAACTTTAAAGTATGATGGTGGTGCTTTGATAAAGATTGCATTAAATTTGTAAATTGCTTTGGGTAATATGGACATTTTAATAATATTGATTTTTCCCAGCCTTGAGTGTGGTATGTTTTTCCATTTGTTAACAACTTCAACTATTTCTTTACTCAAACTTTCCTAATTCTCTTTACAGAGATTTTTCATGTTCTTTGTTAGGTAAATTCCCAAATATTTCATCTTCTTTGGCACAATTGTAAAGGCAATACAGTCCTTGTATACAACCCTTGAATACAGTCAAGTTTCTGCAGCTTGACTATTGATATATATATAAAAGCTACTGATTTGTGAGTATTGATTTTGTATCCTGAAATGTTACTATATTCCTTGATCACTTCTAAGAGTTTTGTATTGAATCCTAGGTTTTCCAGGTATAAAATCATATCATCTGTGAAGAGTGAAAGTTTGATCTCCTCTGACTCCATTTGTATACACTCAATCACCTTCTCTTGCCTGATTGTGATGGCTAAGACTTCCATTACAATGTTAAAAAGCAGTGGAAATAATGGGCAGCCCCGCCTGCTTCCTGATCTGAGTAGAAATATTTTCAATTTTACTCCATTCAATTTAATACTGACTGTGGGTTTCCTGTGGATGGCCTCTATTGTTTAAGAAAAGTCCCTTACATACCTATTTTCTTAAGTGTTCTGGTTATGAAAGGATGCTAGGTATTATAAAAAACTTATTTTGCATCTATTGAGAGCATCATATGGTCCTTATTTTTTGGTTTGTTTATGTGATGTATTATATTTATAGATTTACGTGTATTGAACCAGCCTTGAAACCCTGGGATAAAACCCACTTGGTCATGGTGTATAATTTGTTTGATATGTTGCTGGATTCTGTTTGCTACGATCTTATTGAATATTTTTGCATCTATGTTCTTTAAAGATACTGGTCTATAATTTTCTTTTCTTGTTGGGTCTTTTCCTAGTTTGGGGATCACGGTGATATTTGCTTCACAGAATGTGTTGGGAAGTATTCCTTCTTTTTCGATGTTTTGGAAAAGGTTAAGTAATATAAGTACTAGTTCCTCTTTAAAGGTTTAGTATAATTCTGATGTGAAGCCATCTGGTCCCAGACTCTTCTTTTTGGGGAGATTTCATACAGCTGATTCTATTTCAGTACTTGATATAAGTCTGTTCAGCATTTCCAATTCTTTGTGATTAAGTCTAGGAAGTTCATGTGCTTCCAAGTATTGGTCAATTTCTTTCAGATTTTCATATTTCTGAGAATAAAGTTTTTTACTGTATTCATTAAGGATACTTTGAATTTCTGAGGTGTCAGTTGTTATTTCACCTTTGTCATTTCTGATTGATGATATTAGGGACTTGAATTTTCTGTTTTTGGTTAGGTTTGCCAAAGGTTGATCAATTTTGTTGAATTTTTTAAAAAAACAACTTTTTGATTCATTGATCTTTTGAATTTCTTTTGTTTTCAATTTCATTTAATTCTGCTCCAAGTTTAGTTATTTCTTTTCTTCTACTGGGTTTAAGGTTGGAATGTTCTTCCTTTTCCAGTTGCTTAAGATGTCCCATTAAGTTATTGACTTCCTCTCTTTCTGTTATCTTGAGAAAGGCTTGCAATGCTATAAATTTCCCTCTTAGGGCTGCCTTTGCAGTATCCCACAGGTTCTGATAATTCATGTCCTCATTATTGTTTTGTTCCAGAAATTTGGCAATTTCCTTCTTAATCTCATCTATGACCCAGCTATCATTCAGCATAAGGTTATTTAGTTTCCATGTTTTTATATGAGTATGCAGAT
>CAUYRH010090847.1:0-11268 GCA_963574655.1 Perodicticus potto
TACTTGTGCAAATCAGTGGCAGTAAGACCAAAAAATGTATCTAGGCAGCTTCCAAATATGGTAATGACAAACAATTTGTTTGATTCTACAACTTTTAAGGAAAGTTTATATCTATAGCTGGCATTTTCATCTTCACCAATAGCGTCACGTTTTGGACAATTAGACCTGGGCAGAAGACCCGAAATCAGCCCAGGAGAGTCTCAGCACCGCAGACCAGTTGAAGGCCCTAAAAATGTATCTTTTAGAATGTCTTTTTCTAATTATCTGTTACATAATGGCATAATTGATTTTTTGTATATTGATCTTTTATCTAGTAAACTTGTACATCTCTTTTTTCTGTTGTAAATAATTTTTCTGTGATAGTAAAATAAGTTTTCTATGTAGAAAATATCATCTGCCATGAGAGATCGATTTATTTTTCTTTCTGATCTTTTATCATTTATTTCTTTTCTTGCCTAATTATGCTAGCTAGTACATCTAGTATTATGCTGACCAGGAAAAGTGATAGAGGGTATCTTTAACTAAAGGAGCCAATTAATCAAGAAAACTTAGCAATACTAAAGTTGTTGTTGTTAATGTTCCTAATAAAGAGCTTCAAATTACATTAGCAAAAAAAAATGAATGGTAGAAGTGAGATGAGAAACAGACAAATCCGCAATTATAGTCAGAGATTTCTATATTTCTCTTTCCATGATTAATAGAACAAGTATATCAAAATCTACTTTTAATCTAAAGACCTAGAAAGACACGTCATTCTAGGCTGGGCACAGTGGCTTATGCCTGTAATCCTAGCCCTTTGGGAGGCTGACACAGGAAGATGATTTGAGGCCAGAAGTTTGAGACAAGGTTGAGCAACATAGCAAGACCTCGACTCCACAAAAATAGAAAAAAAAAAAAATAGACAGGTGTGCTTATGTATGCCTGTAATTCCAGCTGCTTAGAAGATGGAAGCAGGAGAATTGCTTGAGCCCATGAGTTCAAGTTGCAGGGAGCTATGATGATGCCACTGTACTCTAGCCAGGGCAGCAGAATGAGATCTTGTCTCTAAATAAATAAATAAATGAATAAATAAACCCCTAACCCTTCCCCAAGCCCCCCCCCCCAAACAACAATAGGACAAATCGTTCTATGAGGTATTGGGGCTTAACAACTGATACCCTCAAATGCGATGCTTTGTATATACCTATCTGAAAAGAGCCTCCAGGTGTCTCTGACCTCCTTCTCACCTACCTATGCCTTACTGTTTCTCCAAAACATAGGATTCTTTGAAGTTTCTTATCTGTCTAAAGTATAGAAGTCTACCAAAGGAGAAAACAATTACCACCTTCACTGAGTTTATTTCTTTTTCTTGCCTCATTATGCAAGGCACTAGGACATCCAGTATTATGCTGAATAGGAACAGCCATAGAGGAGTCAATTCAAGCCCATATCCAAAGAAGGAAGTCTTAAATCTGTCAACAACATGGGCAGAGTTTTGTCACAAACTGCTGTCTGCTCTGTAGGCCCAACTGACATTGTCGCAGACCACTGCATGTTCTTCTAGCCTACTGAATTCTCCCCAATAATCATTTATTTTCTCTCAACAGAGTTCCTCTTTTTCTCCTTCCTATAACCTGTCTGGCCAGGGTCCAAGCCCCCATTCTTTCTGTAACCTCAAAATGGTTACAGAAAGATGACACATCCCACTAGGGAACTGGGTCTTGATTCTGAAGGCAGCTGTGTATAGACATTAAATAAATTTGTCTGCATTTTTTCCAATTAATCTGCCTTTTGTGAGTTGATTTTTCAGTGAACCCTCAGAGGGCCGAGGGAACCTCTTGGCTGATATGAATAATGGAATTAAAAAGATAAAAATAGTGTTATGGGCTGATTTGAGATACGTTGAATTCCATATCCCTATAGCTGTGAATGTGATCTTATTTGGAAATAAGGTCTTTGCACACGTATGAGCAATTAGTTAATTTTGCAAACTCATCCTAGAGGAAGTCCTCCATACCTCATTGCTGAATATCACCATAGTCACCTTTGATGGATTCGTCTTGGGAAACTATGTACTGACGCCAGTGCCTAGTCCACCCTTCAAAGCAATTTTGGAGCTTCTTTTCTGGAATGACCATCAAAGCTTTCGTTGTATTAACTTTGATGTCTGAATGTCATCAAAATGTCTTCCTTTCAATATTTCCTTTATCTTCAGGTAAAGGAAAAAGTCACCAGAGGGCCCTAACAGATGAGTAGGAAGGTGCTCCAATACAGTTATTTGTTTACCGGCTAAAAACTCCCTTACAGACAGTGCCGTGTGGGCTAGAGCATTATCATGATGCAAGAGCCATGAGTTGTTGCCAAGATTTTCCTGTTTCTCTACCAATGTTTATTTGGTCTGCTCTGCTGCTAACAATCAACCAATGATTTTGATGCACAGTTCAATGAATTTTTGCAATGTTTTTGTCAGTTCTGCTCAGTACTGGCTATCCTGATCTTTCTTCATTCATGATGCTTTCTCTCCCCTCAGAAAAACATTTAATCTGTTTATACACTACCATTCTCTTCATGGCATTATCCCCCAAATTTGGACTTACTTGTACCTGATTTCACTTCCATTCTTGCTAAGTTTAACAAGAAATTTCCAGATATTTGTTCGTTATTCTAATTCAAGCTCTGACTTTCTTGCAATGGCACACAAAAATAGGCAATAACAATAACGAATGCTACTCAGCAAGAGGCTGCCACACATTGACATGAACATAGATGTGAGACACTACCAAGGTTATGAAACCTTACTGAGTTGTTTGTACATTACCACCAATGTAAGTGGATGATGGCAAATTTGTGAACTTAATTGTCAGACCTTTTCAATCAAGATGAGGTCACACCAGATTAGGTTGAGTCCTAAATCCAACGACTGTGTGTCCTTATAAGGACAGAGAGCTCTGAAGACACAGAGACACAGGGAAAAAGGGACATGACTACGGAGGCAGAAATTATAGTTACACTGCCATGAACCAAGGAATGCTAAGAATTGCTGGTAACTACCTCAAACTAGAAAAGGCAAGAGAATTCTTCCTTAGATCCTTTCCCGGGAGGAACATGACCTTGCTGATATCTTGATTTCAGACTTCTACACTCCAGAACCGTAAACTAATCAATTTCTGTTGTTTTAAGTGACTCAGTTTATGACAATTTTTACAGCCACTCCAGGAAACTAACACAGGTAAAGAAAGGAGACTTGAGCAATACTATCAACCAACATGACCTAATTGATATTTAGAGAACATTAATGCAACAATAGTAAAATACATCATATTTATAAGTATGCTTAAACATTCAACAAGATAGACAATGTAGACCATATTTTGAAATTTAAACCAAGTATCAAAAATTTAAAATGAGTAGACAGAGTATGTTCTGACCTCAATGGAATTAAATTATAAATCAATAATCGAAACATCTGAACAACTCCAGTTTTTTCTTTTCTTTTCCTTCTTCTTCTCTTTGCTTCCTTCCTTCCTTTCTTCCCTCCCCCCTTTTTCTTTCTTTCTCTCTCTCTCCTCCTCTTCCCCTCTCTCCTTCCCTCCCTGCCTTCTTTCCAATGTGTCACTATGTTGCCCTGGCTGGCGCCTGGCCTTGAACTCCTGGGCTCAAGTCATCCTTCTGAAACCTCATTCTCCTGAGTCCTCGCTCCACACATTTAAAAAATAAACACAATTTTAAGTAATCCATAGACACAAAATGAAATAGCAATGGGAAATTAGAAAGCATTCTGAATTAAAATGAAAACCAAACATATCATATGCAATATATATAAACAAGCGCTTAGTCGGACTCTGACCATTAACTGTGATCTTAGCTTTTATTGTAGCATTTTTATCAGTGAAAGTTAAGGGAATTTGTTTGTTTTTTTTATCATTCATGGATATTAAAATTTTCATTCCGTGAGAATGAGATCTTACAATCTGGAAGTATGAATTTGGAATCTTTTTCTTGAACTTTTTTTTTTTTTTGATACAGAGTTTTACTCTGTTGCCCTGGGTAAAGTGTGATGGTTTCATAGCTCACAGCAACCTCAAACTCTTGGGCTCAAGTGATCTTCTTGCCTCAGCCTCCCAAGTAGCTGGGACTACAAGTACCCACTCTAGTGCCTAGATAGTTTTTTTTGTTGTTGTTGTTAAATCATAGCTGTGTACATTAATGCAATCATGGGGTACAGTGTGTTGGTTTCATATACAATCTGAAATATTTTCATCAAACTGGTTAACATAGCCTTCATGGCATTTTCTTGGTTATTGTGTAAAGACCTTTATATTCTGCATTCAAGATTTTTAAAATACAGATCATGATTTTGGTGTCCTAAGAAATCTTTGACAGCCCAAGGTCACAAAGATTTTCTCCTATGTTTTCTTTTAGAACAGCAGTTCTTAATCTGGGCTGTGACCCCTTTGGGTTTGAATGACCCTTTCACAGGGGGCGCCTAAGACCATCCTGCATATCAGATATTTATATTACAATTCATAACAGTAGCAAAATTACAGTTATGAAGCAGCATCGAAAATAATTTTATGGTTGAGGGTCACCACAACACGAGGGACTGTATTAAAGGGTCACGGCATTAGGAAGGTTGAGAACCACAGATTTAGAAGTTTTATAGTTTTAGATTTTACCTTTGAATCTATGATTTATTTTAGTTAATCTTCATATGTGCTACTAGGTATGAATTAAAGTTCATTTTTTTGCACATGCATTTCATTTGTTTGAACAACACTTAAAAAGTCAGCCTTTGGCATTGAATTGCCTTTACATCTTTGTCAAAAATCCTTTGTTCATGCGTGACTCTGTCAAAAATCATTTGTTGGTGTGTGGGTGTAAGTCTGGATGCAATATTCTGTTCCACTGACGTGTCCATTTTGACGCCAATGCTACGCTATCCTACATCACCATAACTTTATAATAAGATTTGAAATCAGGTAGCATACCTCCAACTTTGTATTTTTTTTTTCAAAATTGTTTTTAGCTATTCCATGTCCCTTATATTTTCCTGAGAGTTTTATAATGTTTGGCAAATCCTATTAAAAAATAAAATAAAAACAAAAGGAAAACCCTGCTGAGATTTTTACATGATTTTATAAAATTACAGATCAATTTGAGGAGGACTGACATCTTAATAGAATCAAGCCTCCTCACCGTGAACTAGGCATATTAAGTCTTCTTTAGTTAAGTCAGTAATATTTGTTTTTAGTTTTCAGAGTATAGGTGTTTATTCCTATATATATATATTTTTTATCTATACCCAATACAGTGCCATTAAAGAAATAAGGTCGTGACACCAATAACAAAACCTTAAACCTTTCTCTGTACTTCTCTGAAAAAGTATTCTATTTGGCTGAAAAACAGATTTTGCTTTTTGCTTATCCTTGATTTCTATAGACTTTTACACAGTCCATTTCTTAGGCGAATTTTTAACATACTGCATTTATATTTCCCATTTATCTTTACGTCATGTGTTCAATGACATTAAAAAACTTGGTGGTTAAATGCCTTAACTTTTTTAGGTTCATAGCTAATTATCAACAAAGGCAAGTTTAGAAGTATGGTACCTGTTTCTTTGAGTTATAAGACTCCTGAGTGGTATTCCAGTAAATTAATTTTGAATTTTTCCCATTTTTAGAACCACATACTAGAGCTTTGAACAACTTTTGTAGAGGCAGTCATTACTTTGGAAAATGCAACATATTTCTAAATATTATATCAGTACTTAGCCTAAAGTATAATTACCAAAAGGGACAGGATCTAAATATAAATGTCTTTGTAGTCTAAAACTTAACATACTGCAGATCTGTGTTCTATTTGCATTACTTTACTATAAGAGTGACGTATATTTACTATCCATTTTGCAGTTCAAAAAATGTAAAGAAAAGTTTATCTCCTTACTAATGCTGAGAGGTTATTACACAAAAATGCTTTAATCATTGTCATGTTGCTTATCAAAGGGCAAGACCCAGGGTTATGACTTATGGACTAGAAGTCCCTTTTGAAGGGACTCATGTAAATTTTGCAATCATCCCACTAATTGTTTTCTTACAATGTTGATTCCCCTCCCCAAAGAATTAAAGACAAATGGAAATTGATACTACATAATAGCTACTTAGTTTAAGCTAGTTAAATAGCATACATTTCAACTTCTAACCATGAAATGATTAGCTTTTTCAGAATCACAGTGCTAGCAATTACATCTGCATATTTTGAGAATGCGTGAAATTTCAAATAGTATGCCATGATGTATTTGAAAATGATTAAATTATTCTCACCAGAAATGCTTTCTATCTTATAAATTTCAAGGTAAATACCATTTCAGTTTGCAGCATCTTGTAATGGTTTCTAAGGCAATGTTGATTTTATCTTTGATGCAGAAAACGATCACTGTGAACTGACTAAGCTGTTTGTTGTCAAAGGTTGCTACTATTTTTACACCACTGTGGTATGCCAGTAAATGTTTCTTGCTTCATTATTATGCCCAGGCCTTTATAATATCGCTTAACACAGGATGAAAATATTTGTTCACTTTTGGTTTGGATGTTTGTGAGCATGAATGATTGTGGGGAATCAAATGTAGTTGTTAAAAACAGGTTTTCATGGATGAGTAATAAAATCCCTCAGAGGGAGGGTACCTGTATTTTAATAGGTGCATTTATTTGATTACCATCCACCATTTGTAGGGTATTCCAGTTGCTTCCTCAAGAACTGACTTAAAAAAATAGTTATTAAGCCAAGACTCCTCAGACGTTCTGAATAAGACTAACTTTCATTTAAATATAAATTCAAATTTATAAAGTATTATTTTAAAAAAACCAAATTATGTTTTTAGCATTTAGCTTATTTTGGAGTTGAGGACTGATTCATTTAGACGGTTTATTGCATTGCTTTGCTAATTCAGAAATAAGTATTTTTAATATATGGCATAAAAAAGGCATAAAACCTACCTCTACAGCCCCTAAATGACTCATTATTAAGGAAACTTACTTTTAATAATGAAACATAGAATTTGCTTGCAGGTATACTTTAGAGTCCCTCTGAAAAAATCAATAACTAAATTCTCACATTTTTACTTCCCTAAAAACAGTGGCGGACTTGTTCTCACCAGCTTTACGTGAGTTTCTTTCTAAGTTGCTTTCAGGGCAAGTGACTTGAATGGCTGTGTTGTTCAGATTGATAGTATATGATGATTTAACCCTCAGGACTCTAGGGCTGTGTATCTTGGCTTCCTCCCAAGTTACCATGAGATACACATAGAGCAGACTTTGTCTTCACTGAAATCATGAAAACACTGCAATTTCAGGTTATGTGTTACCTGTTCCAAAATAATAAACTGCCCCATCTATCGCCCTCACTCATGAGTCTCGAAGTGTTCCCTATGGTTCCTTCAAAACTCACCTGAGAATGTATCACATCGGTGGATATTCAAGTCAGTGGGTTTTCAAATGTATGGACTTGTGTGCTGTTGTTACATTCATTTTAGAAAAGGATTTTCACAGGAAACTAACAATGTTTCCTTGTGAAATTTAGGTCTGCTTTCAAGTAGATAATTCTTCCTGCCTCTATTTTTTTCTCTCCGCGTGTAAAATTGAACAAACAATTACTCATTTGTATTCCAAGTTACTCCGTAGAGCTTCAGCAAAGAGCTTCTAGTGTAAAGCCGCCTCTTTTGTTAGCATTTGAAAATGGAAGCCAAACTATGTGAAGAGTCGATTTTAAGATTAACAATGTTTTGGAAGCACTTTTAAAGAAATCTTGGGACTACGTTTACAGCTATTAGGCTTAAATCAAAGGACTTGCCTTGCTGGGGAAGATCTGAGAGATAAGAACACATAAAACCGCAGTGGTAAATCAATTTGACACAAATAAGGTTTCAAAATGTTTAAATTCAGTTTAAATGGGTTTTGCAGTTTACAGAATACCAAACAGTATGCTTAACAAAATATGTCATGGTATTTTACTCAGTTTTCAGTAGAGAGAAAACCAGAGTCTGAGAACCATTATTCAATTTGATTTTCTCTATTTCATAGGTATTAGCAATTTTAGCAAAGGAAAGTCTTTTTAATTTTCTATTTTGGATTTCTTATGTATGCTAAATGATATTTATAATAACTCTATGATCTTCCATGTTTGTGGTGTTATATTTTATAACAGTCCTAAGGTAATTTTATGATAGCATATGTACATATTTGTATCTGTTTCTATCTAGATGTAAATAGCTAGAGATCTAATATATGTCATAGTTACCACATATCTTTTGATGGATCACTTTGAAAGTTCAGAATATTTGTTTTTAATATGTGTTTTGATTATAAATCTATAACATATGGATTTATGTTTTTTGACACAAATAACATAGATGCTTTATCTCAGAGCATTACCTTTCAAAATTACAATAAAATCTATAAAACTAACATGAGGAATATTTTTAAAATAACCCTTATCATTCGATTTATCAAACATACTGTATTTTACTGTGTATAATGCACACTTTTTTGCCCAAATTTTTGAGGGAAACATAAGGATGCACATTATACATGCATAATACTAATTCTGAATCTATATAAAGGTTTTCAATTTTTTTGTTTATGCTTGTGCATTAAAAGTAAAACTCTAAGAAATAATAATGATCTCCTTATGCAAAATAATGCCATGGAATATAGTTATCGGTTTTGTTGAATTGACTCTGAACTTGCAATGAAAGTCCGTCTTATATAAAGTGCTTTTGCACTTGCAGCAGACTTGAAAACCCAACTTGCTGTGATACCTGGTGGGCTAACCAGCCAACCTTGATGTGTCACTAAAACAAGCTTAAGGCCCTAATGAAGAACAAGTAGATAGCATGGATGCAATCAGCTGGCAATGATTTAGTACACACAGGCAAGACCAAGAAAGCATCCATCACCCCAATTTTTGATCAGATGCTAAAATCGTGGAATGGTGTCAAGAAAGAAGTGGATGTGAAATCATTTTTAAAATGCAGCATCAGCAATGCTGTGGATGGCACTCAGAATGACGAAATTTCCTGGGATAAAGGAAATGACTCTTTGGAACATTGATAATGTAGAAATTGAAGATGATACTTCAGATACTAACAGTGACCAAGAGATCTTGCCCTTCTATGATGTATAAACATCATACATTTCTTACTGGTACATAAAAAGTCTGGTACTTTATATCTGTTCTTGTAATTATTACATAAAATTTCTGATACCTTAATATCAAAAAATGCTAAAAGTTCATTTATAATCCAAAAAAGCATGTACCTAAAAAATGAAATAATAAAAAAATTGAATTAAAGAATTAAAATGAAAGATTTTTTTCCTGAAAGTTTGGATAAAAAAAGTGGGTGTGCATTATGCACGGGACCACATTATACATGGCAAAGTATGACATATTATATTCACATTTTATGTGAAACCTAGTGATTTTTATATTGTTTCCTTATTATCTTTCAATTAAGAAATACATAGCAGCAAGGGAGGGGCAAGATGGCCAACTGTAAGTAGCTTCCGACAGAGGCTCCTGTAAAAAAGGAAAGATAACCTCCAGAAACTGCCCAATTGAGCTGAATACTGGGAGTCCAGCCGAGAGAGAAGTGATAACTGCAAGTCACCTCTGAGGCAAGCTGCAACTTCCAGAAACCAAGCTTCAGGCAGAAAAAATAAACTAAATTTTTCCGCCATTCTGAACTTTCAGGACACGCTTCCCCCCTTACCTGACGCACCAGTAGCCTAACCTCTGCTGAAACTGAGGGAGAAGGACTAGAGCAGCACCCACCTTCCCTATCTGCTGGACCAGGCAGCCCGCCAGGTAGAGACTCCAGTGCTCCACAGAACCCCCGCTAGCCCCCAGGCCAGGGACACCAATGGGACACCCCTGTGGCTCCGATCAGTGCCCTACCGGGCCTAAGTCTGCCACCTGCAGCAGCCAGAAACTCCACCGGGACCGCCACTGGGCCTTGGCCCCCATCAGCAGCAGCTAGGAACTCCACCAGGACTCCTGCACACCCCGATTTGCACTCTGTTGAGCCTTAGCCCACTGCCAGCAGCTGCCAGGAAGTCCACCTGGAGTCCCGCATGGTGCCAATCTGTGCCCTGCCTGGCCTCAGCCTGCTGCCCCCCGAGACTCCTGCCTGGCTCTGATCCATGCCCCAGGCCCACTGCCCACAGAGGCTAGGAACTCCACTCCACCAGGACCCCGTGTGGCCCCAATTGGCACCCCACCAGGCCTTGACCCGTGGCCAGCAGTGGCCAGGAAGTCTGCTGTGACTCCCAGCACCAATCTGTGCCCCGCTGGGCCTTGGCCTGCCACCCACCAGGACCCATGCCCAGCTCCAATCCGTACCCCAGGCTTGCTGCCCACAGCGATAGGAACTCCACTCCGCCAGGACCCCCACAGGGCCCCAATTTTCACCCCACTGGGCCTTGGCCCGCCACCAGCAATAGGCAGGAACTCCACTGGGACTTCCCTGTGGCCCCAATTGGCAGTCCACAGCCAGCAGAGGCCAGGCCAGGACTCCTGTGCAGCACTGATCTGTGCTCCACCCGCGCTTGGCCTGAGGCCTGCCAGGACCCCTGTGTGGCTCTGATCTGTGCCCTCAGGGACTCGGCCCTCTGCTTGCCGTAGCCAGGGACTCCACCGGGCCTTGGCTCCCTGCCTTGACTGCTATGGCCAGGACCCTGCTGGGTCGCCCACGCCGGACCTCCACCTGCCACCCACACCACCCAGGGACTCCGCCCAGGAACCTGCCAGGCCTCCCCCTGCCTTCCCAGGCCAGGAACTCCAGGAGCCACACACGCTGCCTTCTCCCCTACCCTCTCTGCCTCCGTACTGGTGCTGCCCATTTGGCCAGGGACTCAGGAGGCTGCATGACCCATACCCTCCCTCTGGAGTCCTCCTCCCAGCCAGATACTGCTGGAGGCACAGGTTCCCTTTACAAAGGCCACCGGGTGTCCCATCCCATGCCCTGCTTCTTGATCTGGGCATGCCACACTCCGGAGCTGCTCCCACAGCCAGAACTCCCTGGGTGGGCCAGTCCCAGAGAAGCTACACAGGGTCACTCCCTATAAAGAAACAACAACAACAGAGTGATCCTGCCGGGGTCTGATCTGGGAGAGACACCTCCCCAACTCTGAGGATGGTCATAGGCAACAGTGAAAAATAATCATGAGGTGGAATCAACAGAAAAACTCTGGCAATATGAATAATCAGAGTAGATCAATTATCCCAAGGAACGACCAG
>CAUYRH010090850.1:0-25877 GCA_963574655.1 Perodicticus potto
TCCAGTGGCCAAGGCCTGCTGGGGAATGGATCGGAGCTGCGCTGGTGTCCCAGTGGTGTCCCTGCCCTGAAGGCTGGTGGGGGCTCAGTGGGGCCCTGGAGTCTCTTACCTGGTTGGCTGCCTGGTCTGTCAGACAGAGAATGTGGGCGCTGCTCAAGTCCTCCTCCCTCAGTTTTAGCAGAGGTCAGGCTTCTAGTGTGTCAGGTAAGGGGAGATGGGTGTCCTGGAAGTTCAGAATGGCAGAAAACTTTAGTTCAGTTTTTCTGCCTGAAGCTTGGTTTCTTGAAGTCGCAGCTTGCCTCAGAGGTGACTTGCAGTTCACTTTTCTCTCTCATCTGGGCTCCCAGTCTGCAGCTCAATTCGGCAGTTTCTGGAGGTTATCTTTCCTTTTGGACAGGAGCCTCTGTCGGAAGCTGCTTCCAGTTGGCCATCTTGCCCCTCCCTCCAGATATCAACTATTTCATTTAAATCTTTAATTAATGTGTTAGAAGAGCTTCAAAGAAGAATTCGAAGTATCACGTACACATAGGCATATAAGGAATGCTGAAATGAATGTACAAATAAAATTAAAATGAATCTATCCATAGGAAATAATCAAATGCATTTTATCAGACAAAATTAATTGCATTTCTGTGGACCAGAATCATTTATATTACTTTTAGTTTACTACCATTTACAGACTCATGAATTAGCTCAAACATAATAAAAGTTGGCTATAGCTGATAAGTCTGCACCATATGGACACTGGGTAATCATTTTTCCTTCCTTCCTTCCTTCCTTCCTTCCTTCCTTCCTTCCTTCCTTCCCTCCTTCCTTCTTAGAATTTTAAAGTTTTTTATAATTTTTTACTGACAAGGTAATTAACTTTCAATGACTTTAAGGAAAATTTTTGTAACCTTAAATGATCAGTATTTTAATTTACTTCACCAGTGGTCAAGTTAGAACCTGTAGAAGGCAATACTGTATAAATTCTAACATGTTTTATAACTGGAAAGGAAAGTCTAGCTGTTAGTGCAGCATCTTTATTGTTTCCTCATACTCAGCAAAGCTCTCACTCTGGGAGAACTATTGACACCCTATTTTCACTTTCCCACATCTGAAAACATGCCTTCATCCACCCCTGTAAGAAAAGAATATTAAGGTATTTGGAATATATCTTCAAAATTAAACTACTTTAAGTAACTTTAATATCTTTAATGTGGTGTAGAAAGGTCCTTTCAAACATTTTATCATTCAATGAGGAAAACTTTTAAAAAGAAAAAAAGTGAAAATGAAAGTGGGCTGGGAGATACAACTAGGAAAATGAGAAAAGACCAAAAGGTCTTTTTGGGACCCAAGGCTTTTACTGATAAATTAATGAGGTCTTTAGCCTCCAAAATATTCACAGCTCCAAAAAGAAATTAATTTTTAAAGCTTTTTTGCTCCAGATAACAGCTTGAAAATGCCAGTTTAATATTTTTTATATTGCGTGTTTCTCTCACACGTAATCGATGTTGTTCTTAATACAGCGTGACATTCCAAGTGATTAAGGGCCTGGCGGGGTCATTAACAATGCAAGACCTTGTTTGCACTTACACTAATGACTTTATAATGGGGGTTTATTATATTAATTATGACTACTGGAAGTCAAAAAAAAAAGCAGAAGAAATCCAAGAAACTTCACTCTTCGATAAAATGTCTGTTACCAGATTTGTTGACGGAGGTGGTTATTTTCACAAAGGGGAAAAAACGCCTTTCCGACTATTAATCTTTACAAGCTTGCTGTGCTTTACAGTAATTACTAAATTAATTTAACCATTATTGCTAGGTTTCAGGTATTTCTTTTCTTGTCTTTTATTTTTTTTCCCTAAGCATGAAATACAAATTAAATCTTTATGTAGCTACAGCTTCAGCTTTTGAGGTGATTGGCGGGCAACATTCCTATATCCACTCCACTCTAACCCAGTCTAATAGTAAAACTCAGCCCCAAGCTAATTTTCAGTTGCTGTCATGCAGAGTGTTTGGACAGCAGATAGTTTTAATATGGCAAATTACTTATTTGGAGACTAAAATTACTAGACTCCTCTGGAGGTGAAGAGGTAGCCTAAAATACCTATTCCTGTTGAGAACCTTCAACTACTCAATGACAGCAATTAGAGAAATTCTGTATAATTTTAAACTATTTCGTTTCTGACGGGCATGATAATTTCATTGTGCTTATGCACAAAGCTTTTTCTACAGACAAGAAAATCTGAGGCTGCCAAATAAAACATCATTTAGGGAAAAATAGAAAACCTTCTTTACATATCCTCAAAGCAACCAAGTACAGGGAGGAGGGCTAATCTGGCAGTCAAGATAGCAGGAGGCAATTGAGTCAATACTTGTGGATAATTATGAATTACGTTGTTCCTTAAAAGCAATAGAGACTAGGAAATGGTGTAATTTGCCATGCTTGTTTGTTACCCCAGCAATGTACAGCTTGTAATAAGATTTCACACTTTAATTCATCTGAGAACCTTGCAGTGGTTTACAAGCACTAATTACTGAGAATCATCATGCTTAACTAAGACAAGCAAAGGCCACAGCACAGATCCTATTTTAAAGACTGGTAAATAGGATTGAGAAAATTCACCAAGAGCGAATTAGGAGAAAAAAAAACAGATGGCTGACATCACAGGCTTTTGTTTTTAGGTGTTTGCAACCATAAAACTGTATGAAATTAATCCTAGGAATAATGTATTATGTTTTTCTAGCAAATCTCCATTTATTCAAAAAAGGCTGCATGCTTCCATGGCTAGACAATGCGTGAGGTACAAGGGATAAAACTGAGTAGTACAGGGTGATAGGCATGCAGAAAAGTGGTGAAGGTGCATATGAAAACCAACCACCAAGAGCAGAAAGGAGAGTGTGCAAGTCTGTTTGGGGAAAGTTGGAATGAAGTATAGCTGAAAGCATTAAGCATTAGTGTAGGAGTGGAGAATGGGTTTGTGGAAAAAAAGTAAACAAACATAAAAACAGAAAAGAACCACTACCACCCCTCAAAGCAAAACAAAGAAGCTCTCTTATTTGCAAAGTACTATCTTATTTGCAAAGCCATACGAGAAATGTTTAAGAACTGGTAAAGGATTGGATGTGGCTGTGCTTTGGATGGAAAAGGATACAGCATGGTTGGGTTGAAATATGTCCAAGGAAAACTGAGTAGAGAGAAAGAGGGGGATACAGAGAGAGCACAAGAATTATCTTATCTGGAATATAAACTCCTTGCTCTTTTAAGCAAAACTTGAATTAAGATCACTTGGTACTTGAAAAATTATGTTAGACACATGCTTTTCTAAAACCCATATTGTAACAGTAATTCCCAACATCTGATTAATTAATACAGCAGCTGCTTTGCTTTTTAGCTTCTTCTAATCATGTTCGAAAGCCATGAATTGGAGTCTTTTATTCCAACCTTCATCTTCCAAAGGGATTAAAAGCAGGTTTCCATTGTAAATTACTTTCCTTGCTTTATTGAAGGTAAACCGTTCTAGCTTTAATATAAATGTAATATATATCCTGTCATTTTTCATTGATAGTTTTGTAAAAGTTAAGCTGTGAAATAAAATGTAAATGTTTCTTTTATTCTTTTACTAAAGATGAAAACGTAAGGAAGAAAAATGTGTTTATCCATCTCCCTCTCCATAAAAAGAGACTCAAAATCAGTTTAAACTTCAAAATCTTAAAACATTGTTGACAAAAAGGATGAAGAAGTGTTTTGCCAACCAAGATGGCATTAAAGTCATTGTTAATTTTCTTCAAATGGCTATAGAAAGGAGATTCTCATTTCAAGCTAGTATTTCTCATGGGCTTAAAACCAACCACTGAATATTTTATGGGCTCAGACATAAAGTGTATGGCTAAATATTAATCTCTGAAACTACTATACGTAACAGCCACTACCACACACCTGGTGGGCCAACACAATAAAATAGCTTGTTGCTCAGTGAAAATACATAAGCCTGGGCTTGAAAAATAATGTTGACTAATCCCACTTGAAACAATCCCAGCATCTGTGGACTTAACTGTTCATTATGAGTTCAGGGACTTATTGAAAAAAGAAAACACCAGTCTGATGTGAGATTTTCACATTTGGTTTCTTTTCTATTTCCTAGAAAGAATTTGAAATCAATAGAAGGGCTCTGTGGGCAGGATTCATACCTGAGAGTTTGGGTTATGGGTCATTCATTTATCTTTTCAAACAGGCATTTATTGACACTTTATTATAGTCAAAGTTCAGTATCATAGACTGAAAAATATAGTAATTAGAATACTTTACAGTTTTTCACATATTTGGGAAAGGGAAACCTGATTAAATAAGAACAATTCAATGTGGTAATCATCATGAAATGTATTTAAAGAACACTGAAGGGGGATTGCTAATTCTGCCCCTCATAGCTAAGGAAAGCTTAACGTTTGCCTTAGATTAAATAACTGTACTCAACCTGTCATTCATAAAAGTCAAAGAGACCACTCACATTTTTTAAAGCTGAAGTCCAGACTTGAGTATTTATCTGATTAACTCCTTATCTCTCAGGAAAGAGGAATGGTTTCGAACCTTGCTATTGGGCCAAAACCTTCATACAACAAGTGCTGAGTGACTTTTATCCTTTAATTTGTCATTAGGGACCCTAAGACATAGTAAAGAAGAGGAAGCAGCAGTCTGACATCCCTTTGACGTTTCCAGCTCCCAAATGGGCAAGGAATCATCATAAAGGACTATTTGGCTTTTAAGAGCATTTGCCCTAGTATTGACCTGAATTTTGTGCCATTCAATTTTTTTCCCCAAACTTCACCCCTCCCAGAAAACGCAGCAAAACTCAAAAGAATCTTTGCCAACCGTTAGAAACACAGTATCTAAGAGATGCTTTTGTAGTCTCCTAAGGAGGCAGAAGATGTGGCTACTGTCATAGCAAATATGCTGGAGATTTATGGGGCCAATGATCGTGGTTCAGGAAGCCTGCTCAAGCAGACATAAATCTTGATAAAAAGAGTCAGTCAAGCCATATAAAGATGCCACTAGGAAAACCACAACTGTGGAGGGCTGTACTTATTAGCATCACGAAATCAAGGAATGCTATAAATCTCGTTTACATAATGGATACGCCCATCTTGTCTTAAGCTATCTTAATATTTAGCCATATTGCTATAAGGCCAATCAAAACAGAGAGGCAATAGTGGCCAGAGGGAGATAAGCTAATGATTAAGAGAGAAAGACTGTAATAATTGCTTACATTCCTGTAGTGCTCTCTGGTTTACATTGCACTTTCCTGCTCATTTTCTTAAAGTCACTACAAACTTGTCAGTTAGGTAGTGTGGCTATTTTCCAACTTCCTCTATGGATGAGAAAACCAAGTCTCCAAATGTTTAAGAAAAACTTAGCCTACGGTGGCAAAGCTTATATATGACAAATGCAGGAGTCAAGACAGATCTTTTGACCCATGGCCAATCCTTGAGACACTATCTCAAAACAACCACCCTTGTGTTGCCTGAGTTCTGAGAGCCAGCCTTGTACCTAGATAGGATGTAGGACCTACACATCTGGGGTATTTTCTTCCTTTTTAATTTTTCTTCTGGGTATATGCCTAGTAATGGGATTACAGGATCAAAATCAAGGTCTAATATGAGTTCTATTTTTTCCTAATATCTCTTTTCTTTTATTGTCTAGGATTCATTGAGGGCACAAAGAATTAGGTTACACTGATTGAAGTTATTAGGTAAAGTCCTTCTCACTCTGGAGTATTTTCCTACCAACCACTATTGTCATGGGACCACTCTAATGAAATCAAGACAGGGCTTCTAGCAGAAGGTGAGCAAGTGATTAATCAGCAAATGCATAGGAGATGATACAATGATAGAATGCCTCAGAGTTTGTAACATACTTTCATAACCAAAATTTAAATTATTGATTTTAACTCTGTTATTTACTTTCTCAAGGGCAAGATTTGTGTCAAAATAGCTTAAACAGTAAGTCATAGGATTTGACTTACATAAATTCTTACATATACTTAACAAGCTCTAAATTCATGGTTATTCAATTGAGGAAATATATGCTCCCAAGAGAGAAGGACTTACAAGAATAATTCACTCATTTAATTGACTGAGATTCAAAACCTGTAATTGCAACTCCCAGGTCAGATATTACATAATCGCAGCTATTCATATTGTCCTGCCTCAATGATAGAGAAGGATCCTTAGTACCAGCTCCAACCAACAACCAACAAGTGCAAACCATCCACACAAACTTTAGGATGCTGTACATAACTAGAAGTCGTCTGTTAACACCCTCTTCCTTATAACTTAAACAAAATTGCTTTGGCTACCTATCTCTACTCCCTGGAAAGTCCCACACTTTCTCCAACATTTCTGTAAATTGCCAGGAGCTTAATTTTCATGGGTTGATTGTCTGCTGTCTCTGAGGATATATTTCGCTCACTTATCACTCCAGAAGTCATCTCTTTTCTCTGCTCTGCACCATCTCAGATGTAATACACAGTCCCTGTTTCTTTAAGTTTCCAAAAATGCACTATGCAAAACATTTATGCAAACTTACTGAAGGCTTTGTATGATGGAAAGGAACTATATCTCAAAAAATTACATTACACTAAATATTTGTGATGCCTATTAAGAAGAGCTCTTTAATCACCCTGTACTAGAGAATTTCACATTATAGCCACTTAATTGATCATATTTCTTTTCAGCTCCACTCTCTCTCCTCATAACTCAATTTTCATAATACATCTGCAGAATAGTTGCACTTTCCATGTATTATTCTACCTACTTTTGGATATCCAAATATCCATTAATGTTCTCTGCCTAAATAAAGTCCATATAGTCCAGGTTCCCTTTTTGATCAAACAGAGAAGTTGTCAAAGCTTTGAAATTCACCCGCCCTTCCTCGATCCCACACAAGTCACTCTAAATGAAAGGATTTAGTGATGAGTTTCAACACTCTGCTAGATCCCCCATCAGAAAGTAGAAGTGACTACCCTCAATTCAGATTTTAAATCATATTTTTTTTATAATATTGTTCTAGGATGCAGGCGAAAGATTTCTTTTGGAAATAACAGTTGGCTGTCAAGATTGCCTGACACTCTGTCAGCATGAGATACTAATGCTGAGTCTCTGCAAAAGTCACTTGCATATTGAGTAAACCATGTTTATAGAGGAAAGCTACCATATAATGCAATCACTCAAGATGGTCATAAGGTAACCTTCTCGTGATATAATTAATAAGAAGCTTCTCTCTCTTTATGTTCTCAAACCACTGTGTATGCTGGTTCTTGCATATCCTTTTACTAGTTGCCTAAGCCATCAAAAGCAAAGCTCACCATTGTTCTTTGTCTTATGCCCTAGATAATGTAGGTAAAAATAGTTAGAAAAGAATTTTTCTTCCCTGAACTTTCTTCTGCTACAAATGCTTTTTATGATATACATATTAGGGAAAAGTTCCTATAGCTAACCATCCCCCAGGGACTATCTGGAAGCTGTTGATGATATTTTAACATTTCAGTGTCATGGTGAAGTGTGTGGCACTATGGTCATAGTTCTTAGGTTAATATCCTAGGTCTATTATCCTTCATCTTTTTGAACAAATTCTTCATCATAAAAATTCTTAAATGGATCTTACTTAAACTACTGGTGGCATTTGACTCAATTTACCACTTCTCCTTGAAAGCTTTCCTTAGGTGTTCTTTATCTTGCTTTTCAAGCTACCACCTTCTACTTCCCTCCTGACTCGCTGGCACCTTTCTTTTAGTCTTCATTGGTGCTTCCTTATCTCTTTACCTTATGATGCATCCTCCTCTTTCCCTCCCCTACATTGTACCCCATGATTGCATTAATGTACACAGCTATGATCTAATTAAAAAATAATAATAATCAGAAGGATGGATCTAAAATAGCAACAGATATGTGCCGGTGATTTATCTGTTGGTTTATAGCCTTGTATTTGTTGTCCTATATTCTCCATTCTGCTGTTTGGCTGAAAACATGAAAATTACATTTCCAAATCTTTTCTTCTAATTGTGTTGAGTTCTGCCAATAAAAGGTACTGATGAGATTTTAATATTTTGGAAAAAATAAGAACACATGTTCTCAATTCAGATTTTAAATCATATTTAAAATTTCTGGTTCTCACAGCAGCGGAATCAGGAAGACACTTAGGGTAACTATAGCCACCAGCATCATTGGTGATTCCAGTATCACTGGTGATTCCAGCATCATCAACAGAAGTATCTCCTGCTCAGTGGTCATGGAAGTACTTACTGCAGCATCCATAACAGTGATTCCCTACAGGAAAGGCAGGCCTATGGGCTGCAACACAAACTGGGACAGCATTCAATCTTTGGAGAAATTCTCTTCTCCCCTTTGCTCTTCCAAGTCCAATTCTTTATATTCCATTGCTCTCTATTTCTGTTCTTAAAACTAGACATTGATCTACACAATACATAAGTGGTACACTGAGATAAATGCTATATTCCAGGTTCTATATTAATAACTGGCACAAAGAATCATTATTCTGTTTAAGGGGGAATCAATAAAAGAAGGCTTTGTGAACTAAAATAAAATCCTAAACCCTCTGCTGAGGGCCAAGAAAGGGTCTGTTTGTCTGTCTGAATAGATAGATCATCTCTCTGCCAAGGGGACCTCAGAAATACCTGAAAACTGAGTTCTGAGCTGGATGGATGGGAGATTGCACATGCTTCATTATACCCCCTCCCTTACTAATGGCCATCAGGCTTTTTTCCTGAGGGTGAAACAGAAACCAGTCTCATTTAACCAGACAAGGATTCTTTCCTGGTAAGACACCAGCAATAATGGAAAAGTTTTAGCCAGTCTACGGAGCATGTGCAGAGTGGGTTTTCATGTCCCCTGGTCTATCATTTGACACCAGAGGTGAAAATGGACCCCATAAAAGAGCATAAAGCTCTATTGCACAGGTGCATGTTTCTCCTTTTATAAATACTCATGACTTCCCAGTGTAGCTTGTTAAATGTGCATATTTGGCCACCCCTCTCTGTATAAATTCCTGTTCCCATTGTCCCTTCTTCACAGAATGTATTCCTGGCTTCTGGCCAGGCTTTGGCTCTCTAGTCTGGCTGCAACTCTTTATGAGAAATAAAGTTCTCCTTTCCACATTTATGAATCTTATCATTTCTCAGTTAACAGCTTCACCTGGGGTTTAGAAGTTTGAGTATAAAGAGAATTGGAGTGAGGAAGAAGAAAGTTAAAGGAATCCTGTGTAGAGAAAATGGCAGGTAGAAAGTTAGATAGTTTTTTTTAAAAAAACATAATATGGAAGGATGGCCTAAGGACTTGGAAATAAATATACATTTGTAGAGAAAGATTTCACTCTACCCCAATTGTGTAATTCAGATTCTTCTTGCTCTCTTAACCCCATGGTAAGAAGTAAACATGTTCTTCTTAACTCCAACTCTATAAGATTGCAGACTCTAAGTAGCTGAGGGCAAAACTGAGAATAAAAATGGTTGTGTAAACAAGTTTCATACATCCTGTTTGACAGATGAAAAAAAATTAGCAGCTATGTAACCCAGGAGAGTGTATTTAAACATAATTAATCAATGTTTGTAAACTGTTTTAAGACTCTGAGTGAGTATTTACACACGAAAAGTTGTATCATTTTTCATATTTAATGTGTTTTTGTGTGTGTGTGTGAGAATATAAGTTGGAAAGTGGCAAAGTATAAGCAGCTTCCAAGTTTGAGTCTGAGAAGGACAATTTTATATCAAGAAAATAGTAAATTTCTATTGAATTTTATTAAGATAGCTTTGTCTCAACAAGCAACAATAGTTATAAATAATTAAACAATAAAAGAAGTCTAGGCATGTGTGCTTTGAAGTCTTTAATGCATGCCTCAGGCACTTGATAAGTCATAATAATAGAATCAAATTGACTTTAATCAAGAAGCCTGCATTAATGACCTAGTAATTCATAGTGTTGTCTATTTATTGCTATCATATCATCAACATTTTTACAAGTTCAAAGATCCACTTTTTCCTTGTGTACAAACGCACACAAAATCCAAAATGCTGATTAATAACAGATGTCCTTTTCCTAAGGCCCATATTTAATATTGATTGCCAAATCTTAAAGATCTTTCAGCTTTAAATGTCACATGTTAGGGTACAAAGCAAGAAGTGAACATAGCAATTCTTCTCATTTTCCATTGTGTTAGATTGTTCCTGGGATACAGTTAAACAGACCATGAAATGGACTCTTTCAAAACTAAATTTCAATAGATTAAATCTATAGTCATTTTCACACATTTATTCCTCCCATCTCATAAATAGGACACCCCAAAATAATTCATTTTAAAAATCACAGATTAGTACCCTTAAATAGAGACAATCCGACTTTATTAAAATTTCTACATGGCTCTTTCTTTCATGCAGCCTTGTCATCAGAATTTGTCTCCGGGCTGCTCTTCAGTTGCCAAAGAAACATAAATTTTTCATGGTAGCTGGCAAGCAACAAACACAAAGATTAGATCTAGTTAATATTTATGTTCTAGTGACACATCCTAAAGAAAACTAATTAAATCTTAGAATCCTGCCTCTGTGAGGTCCAGGGATACTAAGTTATGCAACTCCACAATAAACACTCATATTATATTCTGTGCCCAGAAATCTCGAGGCCAATGAGATACGATTATGACGATTTCAGCCAGGAATCTAGCACGGAAGGGCCGCTCATTCATTTCATGACTTTAGTCTTTTGGGACCATCTCTGAGGTCTTGAAGGATGTCACTATTTCTGTTTTCTTTATTTAGTATACAGCATAGGATGGCAACCCTTGAATTATGTGCCCTAAAAGGTCTATCAATCATTTTTCACTGCTTTCTCCATTCTGAAAAAAGACAAAAACAAAAATTCCTGCACACTGCGTGAGTTATCATTTGGACCATTCTGAAAAAAGACAAAAACAAAACTTCCTGCACACTGCGTGAGTTATCATTTGGACCACAGTTTTCTGTCTTTCTTTTTCTTGCCCATATTACATCTTGCTTTAAATCTTTTGATGGTTCTCCACGGCCTAATGATTAAGTGTTGGCTGATTAGCTCAGCATTTGGCCAGATACGGGTTTTCCATCATCACTTTCTGAGACACACTCATCACCTCCCTGGCACCTTCCCTCAGCACAGTGGACTGCTCCATATTTCTCAGAGACTCACACACTCTGATGCCTCTGTACTTTCACTTACGTTCTTCTCAGTGCTAAAATCTAAACTCACTTTCTGAAATAGTTTCTCTTAGGAAAATTATTTAATTTTTTTAATTACCTGTTTTTTTTTTCCAGTGACACACTGACTCATACTCCCAGATGTATTTTACTTATCCAACAAATATTTATAAGATGCCTCCCACTTGTTAGCCATTAAAAGTTGGAGCCGCAAAAAAAAAAAAAAAAAAAAAAAACACTCCCTGACTTCATTTTATTACCACATTTATTAAACAGGCAATTCTATTTTGTTTTCTTTTTGAGACAGAGTCTCACTACATCGCCCTCAGTAGAGTCCCGTAGCATCACAGCCCACAGCAACCTCAAACTCTTGGGCTCAAGTGATTCCTTTGCCTTAGCCTCACAAGTAGCTGGGACTACAGGCACCTGCCACAATGTCCAGCAATTTTTTTGTTACAATTGCCATTGTGGATTAGCTGGACCAGGCTGGGCTTGAACCCACCAGTCTTGGTGCATGTGGCTTGCTGTGCTATAGGCACCAAGCCTAAACCTGCAATTCTAATACAGACTAATGTGAGCTTGAAGGAAGGAGGTCCTTAAGCCTTTGGGGTATCTAAGCCAACTCTGGTGACTCAGGAAGGGATTCCTGGATCATGGGATATCCAAGCAGAGCCCTAAGGGAAAGGAAGGAGTAAACCAAATAAAGTGCAGAGAATCTTATTTCCATTAAAAGGCCATTCCATTAAAAGATCTTATTTCCATCAAAAGCTTCCACTGAGCTATAATACTTTGGTATTTATAAAGCTTGTGTATACATCATCTCCTTTAATTCTTATAGCAATGGGTTAAGTGTTATTTTACCCATTTTGCAGATGCTAAAATTAAGGTTTAATCTCAAAGAGCAATATTCAGATAAATTTATATTCCTATTTTGTCCCATGGTAATATTGGCTCATGTTACCTAGTGAGTTAGTCAAAGTTTAATCAGGGGATAGAAATTACACAGTAATTTAAATGGGAAAAGTTTCATATGAAAAATTAGTGATTATAATGGGAGTAGCTATAACGCTATGGAAAGAACTTTTCAGAACAACCTATGGCTGAGGGAAAATACCCATAAAAGGACAACTTGGAAGGCAATCCCCACTACAAAGCTAACATTCAGACATTGTTGGAGAAGATGTGGTTGTAATCTATTGGATAGTGTCAAAGATCACTGGGTTTCACAAAGCCAAACTTGGTCCATGTTCCTGTGCAACCAGGAAAAAATCTACAAGACAATTTGAGGCTGGTAGGAAGGCATGGAGAAAAAATCACAGTGTGGGGAGGGAGGCTGCTCATGGTAGGGCAGCCTATGCCCTGGCGTACATGTTGAAGGGTTGCAAGGAATGATTCTCTGAGAAGCAGACTGTTGAACAGGAGCTGGATATTGAGAACTTGCTTGACAACAAGAAAGCATGTGTTCTGGAGCGAGAGTTTGGTGTGATCTTGTCTCGGAGACATTGGAGACATCCAGGGAAAGAAGAAATAAGGGAGAATATGTCTTCCTTGTTCCCACCCACTGTCTGTTTCCCATCAATCAAAGAGTCTTCCACACTACGGGTTCCATCATCTGGCCACTAGGAGTTCATTCAGAATGTCCAATCCCATGCCTTGTGGAGTGTGATCCATCTAACTGTGGAAGTAGCAGGAAAAGACAAGAACCCTAGGCTGAAGCCAATCAGGAAAGCTGTGTGGTAGAAGAACAAAGAAGGGTTGATTTGATAAGTGATTCTGGTCAAGTGACTCTCAGTCCTTGACGATGTTCATGTGTTCTAGGTGGTGGGTGGAGTTAAGGGGACCTGAGTAAGTGGATAAGTATCTAATACACACCCTATGACTTGAGTTTTTCAACTTTCCATGGCTGATTAATCTCCAAGTATAAGAAAATTACCACCAAATCTCAATTATGGAAACCATTTTTTCTCTTGTAAGTTAAATTTATGTACTGTATTTTACTTTCATAGGTTCTATGTTTGTTTTGCAGTTTGGACTTGCTGTATAATCATATTTCCTGTATGTTTACGTTCTGGGGAGTCTCACTGTGGCCCATATGTTCTCATGCATATGTGAAAGCTAAAAATAAAAACTCAACTCTTGGGTATAGAGAGTAGAATGATGATTGCCAGAGGCTGGAAATAGTAATGGGTGGGGGAGAGAATAAAGAGAGGATGGTTATTTGGTCAAAAAAAAAATACAATTACATAGAAGGAATAAAACCTAGAGTTTGGTGATACAATAGGGTGACTATAGTTAATAAAAATTTGTTGTTTACAAGGAGTCCCCGGGTTACAAACCAGATAGGTTCTGTAGGTTTATTCTTAAATTTAATTTGTATGTAAGTTGGAAAAGTTACATTTATCTATTATCTGTAATAGCCTCCCTTTGTAAATGCAAGTCATATGTAAGTTGGATGTTTGAAACTTGAGGACATACTGTATTTCAAGATAACTAAAAGGATGGAATTGGAATGCTCCTGGCACAAAGAAAATAATAAATGCTTGAAGTGATGGATATTCTAGTTACTCTGATTTGATCATTGTACAGTGTATGCTTGTATCAAAATATCATATGTACCCTATAAAAACATACCACTATTTTGTATTAATAATTAAAAAGTATTTTTAAAAAAGAACTGCTAACAATGACTAATCCAGCTTTAACCCAGATCATCTGATTATTTTTATCATCTTTGGTGACAAAATTGAATGATATTTTGGAGGACAGACTGGTTGCTTCTTGTTCCTCCATAGAGCAGTTTTTAAGTCAACCTCCTCCTTCCATTAGACTTACATCTACTTACTCCCTTGTTAGGTTTGCAGGGCATAAACAGGTGGCAAGGAAGTGGCTAATGGTAGAAAGCAGGAACCAAAGTGTAGCTAGGAACCAAACTGAGGCTAGGAACTGTTCCCTGCTGCGAATATACAGGAAAGAGTTCCTAATGACTTTTAACCAACCCGGGGTTCATTACTATCTAATTAGCACAGCACAGGTGTAGTTTCGTGAAGGATTCTGGGGAAGACATATGTGTAAAAAGGAAAACTGTTAGGCAACCTGTTATATAATCTGTTATATGACCCCAATCTGTCTATTACCCCAAGGCAATAAACAACAACCACCCTGCAGGGACAAGACAGGAACAGAATAATGAGCTTATAAAAGGTGGCCTAGGCTCAGACTAGGGCTCTGAATATCAATCAGTATGATAAACTTCAAGGTAATTCCCCTGGGGAAGCTATGCACTTATGCCAGCGCCTAGTTCATTCATTAAAGTAATTTTGAAACTCTTTCTGGAATGATCTTCAGAGCTGTCTTCTTGTGAGGCCAGACAATTAAGTTTATGAACCTATCCCAGAATAAGTAGTACCTACCTCATTGCCTAATATCACTACTGTGGTTACCTTTAAAGTATTCCCCATGAGAAGCTATGCACTGATGCCAAAACATAGTTCACCCTTCAAATCAATTTTGGGGCTCTTTTCCTGGAATAGTCATCAAAGCTGTCATCTTACCAGATCTCATAATGAAATACTCAAACTCATTCCTATAAAAAGTGCTTTGATGGTTAGACTAACCTATGGTAAGAGTGCACAGCTTTTGGAGGGGAGTACTTCAAAGGTGACCATAATGATATTAGGCAATGAGGTGGGTACCACTTGTTCTAAGATGGGTTCATGAACTTAATTGTCAGACCTCATAAAAGAAATAGGCACCTTTCACTCTTATATTTTCTACCAGTTACAAGATCTAACACAACAGGAAAGATTGTCATACCACCCCCGTTTTGAGATAAAGAAAAATGCAGCATGTAAATGGTATTATTTTGTATCATAAAGAGTTTTATATCAATGCCAGAAGGGAATAGCAACTATGAAGGCATCAATAAAATTAACTCTTTATGTAAATTCCAGTTTAAGATTTAGAGAAAAAGAAAGAATAGAGATTTAGGAAGCTTCCACCCTTCAGTTCCATTTAATCCAATGCTGTTTAACTCTTAGGTTTCTTTTGAATTAAGACTAGTCATCTACTAAATCTAATGTGAATATAGATTCCTTAATTGATCTTCAATCAAAATATCTGAGATAGACAGTATTATTATCATTTATAGATGAGGAAATTGAGGCTGAACGGGAGCAGAAATAGAAAACAAGTGGCAGAATTAAGATTCAATTCCTTGTCTACTTTATTTCAAATTCTACTTTTTCTCTCCCTCACACTACACAAGGCTAATTAATGAAGACTTAGATAGGCAAGAATTATTCATTTTAACCTTCATGTATTTACTAAGTACAAAGAATACATAAACATCTCTTATACTAGATCCAAGAGCAATTCCTTTTGTGCTTCTTAAAAAAATGAAGGAATACTCTGGGAGGCCAAGGTGGGTGGATCACTTGAGTTCAAGAGATCAGCCTGAGCAAGCACTAGACCCCATCTCTAAAAAAAAAAAAAAAAAATAGCTGGGCGTTGTGGCTGGCACCTGCAGTCCCAGTTACTTGGGAGGTTGAGACAAAAGAATTGTTTGAGCCCAAGAGTTTGAGGTTGCTGTGAGCTATGATGCCATAGGGGGCAAAAAAGCACTCCACAGGGGGCAAAAAAGTGAGACTCAGTCTCAAAAAAATAAAATAAAATAAGTTAAATTTAAAAAATGAGGGAATAAGGCAGGAAAGTAGAACCTTTAGATAACTTGTTCAGATGAGAAAGTTGATTATTTTATATCAACAGGATTTGGAAAACTTTGCCAATAGCAGTAAACTGTATAATGGAAGAAGGAACTTCTTAAGATAAATATAATTTCTGGAAGAGCCAAGATGGCAGTCTGTAGCCAGCTTTCCACAGAGGCTCCCATCCAGAAGGAGAGTTAAAGGACAGAAATTTAGAAAGAAAGCCAATGGTTTGGATCTGAGCCAAAAGAGAAGGTCAAAGAACGCACATCCACCCTGCTGGGGTGACCTGCGACCCCAAGGATACAAACAAAAGGAACAGAACACATCGCCAAGCAAACAGGAATCCCGTTCCCCAAGAGAACGGCTCACAGTATACTCCATACCTCCATACAAACAAGCAAACAGAGTTCAGATGTCCTCCCACTCTACTCCATGGGAGAGACCCTCTAAAAACCGGAACTCCTTTCCCAACTAGGGTGCCATGGCACTCTCCTGCCAGGCATAAAAGTGTATAAAACTTTATATTTTCTCTATCTGCAAGTTTGAATTCCCGGCACTCCCCTCCACTCTCACCCCAAGGTCTGGAGGCCTGTCCTCCACAGAGTCCAGATTTTGGGACATTATTTCCAGGGTTTTGGACAGGGCACAGATTGTTGCTGATCTGTGCTGATTTTCTGGCTTGGGAGTGGTGAGAGGAAAGTGATCCAAGAGGAGTATGAGCTGGAGAGGCGGTCCCCTGATGAATGGAGCCACACAGCAGCTGCAGGAACAATGGAAGTGGGCTCGCACCCATGGGGATGTTTTCAGGAGACACTCCCAGTCTCTCTGGGCGGCCAGGAAAAGCCGGGCGGCTTCTCTGGTGGTAGCCAGAGCAGAGCGGACTGGCACAGGCCCCAGGAGTGAAGGGTTTGCCTGAAGTGGTACCAGCCAGGGAGGAGCATGGGGATTAGAATACACACAGAGTCAGCTGATTCCCAGGGCAGAGACTGCTTTACTCAGCTTCAGATGCATCTGGCCCTCAGGGTATGAAAGCTGAGACAAAGTGATGGAACTCACAGACTTAGTCAGACCCAGCCCATATCAAGTACCCAGATTGTCAGGTCTCACCTCCCCCTGCCACACAGCGACAGAGAGTGGCGGACTGGCTGAGGAGCCACAGACCTCCTTGTGACAAAGTCAGGCACAAACCTCTGGAGCATCTGCTCATTGGAGGAAATTGGATCACAGCCCTGTGGGGTTACCAGTGACTGAGTGTGACAGAGGGGCAAGGTGAGGAAGGGGGCATCAACCTTCCCAGACTAATCTACTTGCTGGGGGGGCCCTCCTGAGGTCACAGAGCACTGGAGCGAGTTATACTACACCTTCCAGCAGATCCCTGCTATCTAGTTGCCAGAGAATTTTCAACTCTTCCATTTGAGGCCAGTGCTAGATGCAAAAATTGATTGGGACCTCTTCAACTGGGCCAATCACCCAAAGACTTTCCAAAGTGGTACCATGGGTGTGTGGTAGTGCAAAAGTTTAATTTTACCTTTCCAATTATTGCCTGTGGGGGGTGTGGTGACTTAACTGCTGGTATTTCTCCACAGCTCAGACTTCAATACAGAGTAACTTATTCTCTAGGGTAAGACAGAGACCAGCTGAAAATAAGACAGAGCCACTTAACCCCACCACACCAAGAAGGTCCCCAGTTTTGCAAGCAGTAGCACTGTACTGGTCCTCGGCAAAAATCTAGAGGAAAAGATATAGACACCAATCCCAGCTTTCAGGCAAAGGACTGGTCAATCACTACTCCTAGAACCCCCAAACCAACATATCCTTATCTACTCATCCAGCCAAACGGTGTAAAACAATCATGGGGTGGAATCAACAGAAAAGCTCTGGAAACATGAACAACCAGAGTAGATCGACCCCCCCACAAGGAACAATTTGGCAGATGCAAATGATGATCCTATGCATAAACAGATGGCTGAGATGTCAGAAATTGAATTCAGAATTTGGATTGCAAATAAGATTAATAAAATAAAGGAAAAATTGGATTTAGAAATTCAGGGTGCATTTCAATAATTGTCTCAAGAAGTCAAGGAATTCAAAAACCAAATGACCAAAGATTTTGACACACTGAGACTAGAAGTTGCAGCCCTCAAAGATCTGAGAAACACAGTAGAATCCCTCAAAGACAGAATGGAGCAAGCAGAAGAAAGAATTTCTGACATGGAAGACAAAACTTTCGAAAGCTCTCAAACCTATGAAGGGGAAGAGAAATGGAAGGAAAAAATGGATCATTCTCTTAGACCGCTCTGGGATAACTCAAAGAAAACCAATATTTGCCTTATGGGGATACCTGAAAACGACAAAGTGGCTTCACAAGGCACAGAGTCTCTTCTTTATGAGATTATGAAAGAGAATTTTCCAGACATGCCAAGAGATTCTAAAATTCAGATAGCAGACAGTTTCAGAATCCCAGCATGACTCAAACCAAATAAGACATCCCCCAGGCACATCATAATTAACTTCACTAAAGTTAATATGAAGGAGAAAATTCTGAAAGCAGCCAGACATAAGAAATCCATAACCTACAGGGGAAGAATATTAGAATAATTGCAGATCGCTCTGATCAGACCTTTCAAGCTAGAAGAGAATGGTCATCAACTTTTAATCTCCTAAAACAAAATAACTTTTAACCCAGGATCCTGAAACTCCAGCTAAACTAGTTTCATTTATGATAGAGAAATTAAATACTTTAATGACATCCACATGTTGAAGAAATTTGCTATAACTAAACCAGCTCTACCAGATATTCTCAGACCTATTCTCCATAATGACCAGCGTAATCCTGCAACGCAAAAGTAAACTCAGCAAGAAAATTTTATCAAATTCCAAATTCCACAGTGACAAAAGGATTAAAAATGTCTGCTAGATTTTCTAAAGATTTATCAATATTTTCAATTAATGTGAATGGTTTAAATTGTCCTCTAAAGAGGACAACTTGTTGGCTGACTGGATACAAAACCTGCAACTGGATACAATCCAGTTGGCTGACTGGATCCAAAAACTCAGGCCAGATATCTTCTCCAAATAAGAATCTCACTTTACCTTAAAAGATAAATTTAGACTCAAGGTGAAGGGATGGTCATCTATATTCCGGGCAGATGGAAAACAGAAAAAAGCAGGTGTTGCAATCTTATTTGCAGATACAATAGGATTTAAACCAACCAAAGTAAGGAAGGATAAAGACAGACATTTCATGTTTGTTAAAGGTAATACTCAATATGATGAGATTTCAATTATTAATATTTATGTACCCAATCAGATTGCACCTCAATTTATAACAAAATCTCTAATAGACATGAGTAACTTGATTTCCTCCAGCTCCATAGTAGTTGAAAATTTTAATACTCCTTTCACAGTGTTGGGTAGATCCTCCAATAAGAAGCTAAGAAAAGAAATTTTAGATCTAAACTTAACCATTCAACATCTGGATTTAACAGGCATATACATAACATTTCATCCTAATAAAATTGAATACACATTCTTCTCATCAGCCCATGGAACATACTCCAAAAACTGGTCACATTTTAGGCCACAAGTCTAACCTCAGAAAGTTTAAATTATTCCTTGCATCTTCTCGGACCACCATGGAACAAAAGTTGAACTCAACAATAATAGGAATCTCCATACTCAAACAAAAACATGGAAGCTAAATAACTTGATGCTGAATGATAGATGGGTCATATACAAGATTACGAAGGAAATCGGAACAAAATGACAATGAAGACACAAATTATCAGAACCACTGGGATAATACAAAGGCAGTCCTAGGAGGGAAATTTATAGCACTGCACGCCTTCCTCAAGAGAATGGAAAGAGAGGAAGTTAACAAATTAGTGGGCCACCTCAAGCAACTGGAAAGGGAAGAACATTCCAACCCCAAACCCAGCAGAAGAAAAGAAAAAACCAAAATCAGGGGAGAATTAAGTGAAATTGAAAACAAAAGAACTATACAACCCATCAATAAATCAAAATGTTGGTTCTTTGAAAAGGTGAATAAAATAGATAAACCTTTGGCTGACCTAATCAGAAAAAAAGAGTAAAATCTCTAATTTCATCAATCAGAAATGGTAAAGATGAAATAACAACAGACCCCTCAGATATTAAAAAATTCTTAACGAATGTTATAGGAAACTTTACTCTAAGAAATATGAAAATCTGAAGGAAATTGACTGTCAGCACACCACCTTCCTAGACTTAGCCAGAATGAAGTGAAAATGTTGAACAGGCCGATATCAAGTTCTGAAATAACATCAACCATACAAAATCTCCCTAAATAGAAAAGCCTGGGACCAGATGGCTTCACATCAGAATTCTACGAAACCTTAAAGAGGAACTAGTACCTATATTACTCAACATTTTCCAAAATATAGAAAAAGATGGAATACTACCCAACACGTTCTATGAAGTAAATATCACTTTGATCCCTAAACCAGGAAAAGACCCAACAAGAAAGGAAAACTACAGACCAATATCACTAATGAATACTGATGCAAAAATATTCGATAAGATCCTAACAAATAGAATCCAGCAACACATCAAACAAATTATATACCATGACCAAGTAGGCTTTATCCCAGGATCTCAAGGCAGGTTCAATATACGTAAATCCATAAATGTAATTCGCACATAAACAAATTAAAAAAGAAAGACCATACAATTCTATCAAATGATGCAAAAAAAGCTTTTGATAATATCCAGCATCCGTTCATGATCAGAACACTTAAGAAAATTGGAATAGAAGGAACATTTCTTAAACTAATAGAGGCCATCTACAGCAAACCCACAGCCAATAACATATTAAATGGAGTTAAATTGAAATCATTTTCACTTAGATCAGAAACCAGGCAAGGTTGCCCATTGTCTCCATTTCTCTTCAACATTGTAATGGAAGTTTTAGCCATTGCAATTAGAGAAGGAAAGGCGATCAAAGCTATCCACATAGGATCAGAAGAGATTAAACTTTCACTCTTTGCAGATGATATAATTGTATATTCTGGTAAATACCAGGGATTCTTTTAGAAGTCATCAAGGAATACAGCAGTGTCTCAGGCTACAAAATCAACACTCATAAATCTGTAGCCTTTATATACACCAATAATAGTCAAGCTGAAAAACAGTCAAGAACTCTATCCCTTTCACAGTAGTATCAAAGAAGATGAAATATTTGGGAGTTTATCTAATAGAGGATGTGAAAGATCTTTATAAAGAGTACGATGAAATTCTAAGAAAAGAAATACCTGAACATGTCAACAAATGGAAAAACATACCATGCTCATGGCTGGGAAGAATCATCATTGTTAAAATGTCCATACTACCCAAAGCAATATACAGTTTTAATGCAATTCCTATTAAAGCTCCATTGTCATATTTTAAAGACCTTGAAAAAATAATACTTCATTTTATATGGAATCCGAAAAACCCTCAAATAGCCAAGACCTTACTCAGAAATAAAAACAAAGCAGGAGGAATCACACTACCAGACCTGAGACTGTACTATAAATTGATAGTGATCAAAACAGCATGGTACTGGACAAAAACAGAGAGATAGATATATGGAACAGAATAGAGACCCAAGAGATGAACCCAGCTACTTACCGCTATTTGATCTTTGACAAGCCAGTTTAAAAACATTCAGTGGGGAAAAGACTCCCTATTTAACAAATAGTGCAGGGTGAACTGGCTGGCAACCTGTAGAATACTAAAACTGGACCCACACCTTTCACCATTAACTAAGATAGACTCTCACTGGATCAAAGATTTAAACTTAAGACATGAAACTGTAAAAATACTAGAAGAAAGTGCAGGGAAAACTCTTGAAGGAATCAGCCTGGGTCAATTTTTTATGAGGAGGACTCCCCAAGCAATTGAAGCAGTATCAAAAATACACTACTGGGATCTGATCAAACTAAAAAGCTTCTGCACTGCTAAGAACACAGTAAGTGTAGCAGGCAGACAGCTCTCATAATGGGAGAAAACATTTGCAGGTTATGCCTCCGCCAAAGATTTAATAACCAGAATCCACAGAGAACTCAAACACATTAGCAAGAAAAGAACAAGTGATCCCATCTCAAGGTGGGAAAAGGACTTGAAGAGAAACTTCTCTAAAGAAGACAGGCGCATGGCCTACAGACACGTGAAAAAATGCTCACCATCCTTAATCATAAGAGAAATGCAAATCAAAACTACTTTGAGATATCATCTAACTCCAGTAAGATTAGCCCACATAACAAAATCCCAAAACCAGAGATGCTGACATGAATGTGGAGAAAAGGTAACACTTCTACATTGCTGGTGGGAATACACACTAATATGTTCCTTTTGGAAGGATGTTTGGAGAATACTTAGAGATCTAAAAATAGACTTGAATTCGATCCTATAATTCCTAAAGATATCTGTACCAGAATGTTTATTGCAGCCCAATACATAATTGCTAAATCATGGAAGAGGCCCAAGTGCCCATTGACCCATGAATGGATTAATAAATCGTGGTACATGTATACCATGGAATACTATGCAGCCTTAAAGAAAGATGGAGACTTTACCTCTTTCATGTTTACATGGATGGAGCTGGAACATATTCTTAGTAGCAAAGTATCTCAAGAATGGAAGAAAATGTATCCAATGTGCTCAGTCCTACTATGAAACTAATTTATAGCTTTCATATGAAGGCTAAAACCCAATTAGAGCACAAGAATATGGGGAAAGGGGCTAGTGAGGGGAGGGGAGGGGCGAGGCTGAGTGGAGGGAGGCCGATTGGTGGGATCATACCTACGGTGCATCTTAGAAGGTACAGGTGAAACTTATTAAATGCAGAATACCAATGTCTACATATAGTATTTAGGAAAATGCCATGAAGTTTATGTTAAACAGTTCTATGAAAATATTTCAGATTGTATATGAAGTCCGCACTTTGTGCAACATGATTGCACTAATGTACACAATTATGATTTAATAAAAATTTTTAAAAAACAAAAATAAAAAGATTTCAGAAAATTTAAGTTAACTAGTCAGTAAGCTCCATAAATGTTGAATTTCAAGGTGGAACAATAATATTTGATGTTGAATGGAGAAAAAGACAGATAGGAGTCAAAGGAAGTAAGATGAAACTATTAACTTTTTAAGATATTTGAATGGGAAAATTTTATTTCTACAATAATATGAAAGCACAACTGTGGAATAAACTTGTACAAAATTGAGAAGAAATTGTAGCCGTCAGAACAATGAGTCTATAACCACTGAAGATAAGTAAGTGATGTGAATTGGAAATAAAGATAGAAAGAGAAACCAAAATGAAAGATTAGTTTGCAAAACAAAAGGAAGAAAGAAGAAAAACTTTAAGTATAAATTAATGCAAAATAAGACAACAAATCACATACAGAATGCAAATATTGTTTAGACAACATCTTTGTTAGAGTTCTTGACTTGATGACCCAAAAAATTTAAAAAAAAACACAGAAGAAATAATATCTTCATCTATGAAGTAAGATAGATTTTAAGGAAAAAAATTTAAATTAGGATTAAAGAATTTGATTCCTAATTAAAGTAGGATATTTCATGGAAATTTCTAATAAATAAACATAGTGAAATTATGTTCCTGTCTGAGCAGTTATTGGACTTTATGGCAAATATGAATATATTCTTTATTATCAGACACTGATGTACATGGTTAGGGTAATACAGAATGAACACAAGTTTTACAATTTCTTATTTTCTCTCTAGTATAAAAATATACTCTGCATTGGGCATGGTAAGATTTCTATTGTTTGTTTATGAACATTATGTCTTTTCAACCCAAATGAGAAACTTTTCTGGGACAGAGAATTTGGAGCCAGGACAGAAAACAGTCTGGACCCAAAGTTTTTGCTCCTGGGTGTCCAGGTTGCAATACAAAGTAAGATTAGTATTGGAAAGTCTTTCACCACTTGCCAAAGGTGCTAAACTTTGGTGAGAAAATGAAATATCTATTCACATTTTCTCTTTTCTTCCCACCTCTCTTTATTTTCCTCACCTTTCAAACTACTGAGGATCTTCCCTCCAATTTGTCTGAACAGTTTCTGATATTAGAAAATATAAGTCAATATTATTTAAAATTACAATGATAAAGCTCTCCAGTGGGATTTCTTTCTGGTTTTCTTTTTTTCTAATTTTAAAATAAAACTTTCCTGGTGAAAAATTCCCATGCATCTCCAGAAGAAACCTGAGGTTTTGCAGGAGAGAAGTTTTACATCATCCACAGAATCTTCACATTTGAGCTACACTGAGGAAACCTCAGATCTTGCAGTCCAGGGGATCCTTGGTCCCCTAGACAGTCCCACAACAGGAACAGCTACTTGGCTAGAAGTTCCATTGCACATGTCCAAGGGCAACGTGCAATAAATATTATCAAGTTCAAGGCTCAGATGTTGCTATTTGGGTGTGGCTACAATATTTCTGAATTTAACCATATAGTACTGGTAGGATTAGTCAAAATGTGAAATAAATAGATGACCTTCCTATCAACTTCAATACCTTCACACCTGAATCTCTTGTGTCTTCAGAGGACTTTTGCCACACAGTAGCATGGACCAGACATCCTGGCTGGGGTCCAGGTGCTCTATTTTAAAAGCTCTTCTGAACCAATTCTTTGATCCTCAAGGCCCTTCTTCTGGTGCCAGAAGAATGTGTAACTATGTTCAGGCCTGGTGTTATGGCAATAATAGCTTAATAAACCCTACCTTGATAATAATTCCAAGCCAATACAAAGAAAAAAGGGGGGAAATAATACATTAGTTGTACCTTATATGAGAATTTATTTTAGGTCAGAGGTAGATGTAAATCAGAGTATGGCACCAGATATTTGCTTCATTTATGGTTAAAGCTGGACCTGGTTTCATATGCACAAATAATCAAAGTGTGCAGTTCAAAGTCACTTTATATGTCTATAGCTCTCGAAAAATTCCTCTTTCCTTTAGCCTGATGGATAAGAAACAACACACTACATTTTTCTTAACTAAGGGTCTCACACATTGGCAATTTTGTCAACCTAGATGTAAACACCAGTGCCATGTCTGAATCATAATAAATTTTGTTTACTGTAGTTAGACATTGGGTTTGCTTGCATTTTAGTTAAAATAGCCAAAGATTTATCCTTCTGTCAGAGCCACTGGAAAATTGAGACTCTTGTGCAAGTTGTAAGCTTTCTGCTTAATCTTCTGGAAACTTTTCCAATTTTCCTTTAATAATAACAGGAGGCCAGTGGCGCGTCTCTTATGTATAGAGGAGGAGTTCTCCATCTCTACTTTCCCACCTTTGCTCAGCTAACAGGCGCCACGGAAATGAATTGCAGTAATATACATTAGCACTATCTTATACACCAGGCTGTCACCATCAGGTGAAATTGATCACAAATTACTGATTAAAGAATCAAGAAAGTCATCAGTTATATTGTACTTGATTACTTTCTCATAAGAGGAATATATTACTGAATATGGTGAGATTACTCATGCATAAGAATTTGAAAGTGACATCCTAGCAGCTCACACTTGGGAGGGAAGAAGTGTGCTGAGGAAGTAGTGCCTAAGTCCTATATAAAAATTGTTTGAAACTGGTTATTAAATTATGACTGAGATTGTAATGTGTACTTGAATAATTTTTAACCGTTTCTGTGCTGAAAGCTTGTTAATCCACACATTCTTCCCTCTACCAGGCATCCTCAAACTGTTTAAACAGGGGGCCAATTCACTGTCCTTAGGGACCGTTGGAGGGCCGGACTACAGTTTACAAAAAAAAACTATGAACAAATTCCTATGGACACTGCACATATCTTATTTTGAAGTAAAAAGCAAAATGGGAACCAATACAATTCATACCAACTCATGTGGCCTACAGGCCTTAGTTTGAGGACCCCTGATCTAGACTGTAA
>CAUYRH010090854.1:0-25735 GCA_963574655.1 Perodicticus potto
TTTTTTTTGAGACAGAGCCTCAAGCTGTCACCCCTGGATAGAGTGCTGTGGCATCCACAGCTCACAGCAACCTCCAATTCCTGGGCTCAAGCGAGTCTCTTGCCTCCGCCTCCCAAGTAGCTGGCACTACAGGCGCCCACCACAACGCCCGGCCATTTTTTGGTTGTAGCCATCATTGTTGATTGGCGGCCCGGGCTGGATTCGAACCCGCCAGCTCAGGTGTACGTGGCTGGCGCCTTAGCCCGTTGAGCCACAGGCGCCGAGCCAGTAAGACCTTTTCAAATGATGATTACTATCTATTCTCAGTTACCTAGCAGGGAACATTTTTAATGGATGTAGATGAAAGGTCTCACATAAATCTTATGTTTTATGAGGCTTGCTGGGATCTCTGCTTTGCATTCCCTTTATGAAAAGCTGACATACCAGAAGCCATGATTGACTTTACCCCCCCTCCAAGGATAACTAAAAATAACACGGGAGAAGATTCAGAGCTCTATAGAGATTAAAAAATGCAATACCAAAAAAATGAAATGTAGAGGAAGAATCCCTTCTTAAAGCTATAGTAACTTGCCTGGTCCCATATAATTAAAGGAATATTAAAACAACACTTGGCCCCATGACCACTGGAGCACATGGTTTAATAAAGTTAGGGGAATGTCCTATGACTCTCTGAATACAAATACGCCTCCCTTTCCCCAAAACTCATTTTGGACAGGTTGGCAAAGATAAGTCAGGCTTGCAAAAGTTAGTTTCAGAACAATTAGTCATGCCTTCCTTCTCTTCATCCCTTAAACAATGGTGAGAGGTGCTACATATTATGTATTTTTCTAAAAGAAACATCTATTCACTATAAAACTCTGAAAAAATATAAGAAAGTACATATTTATAAGATGAGAAACCTCTTGCTATTCCACCACCTTTTAATAATGACAGTTTACATTTTCTTGTGATCTTATTTATATGCGTAAATGTGGGAATGAGTTTGGGTTGATTCTTTTAACTGAAATCAATGTCTTACTATATATAATTACTTACTACATGAAACTTAAAGCCAAAATTACCTCCCTACCGCCACATCTTACCTCATGGCTCTCTTAGAGTCTTTCACTATGAAGGGTTACCACTGTTGCCAGGTTAGCTGGCTCATACCTATAATACTGTAAGGCCAAGAATTGGAGACCAGCCTGGGCAACATAGCCAGACCTCATTTCTTTAAAAAAAAAAGTAAAGAAAAGAGAAAAAAAGGATTATCCACTCTCAGATAATCTTGTTTAGGCCAGCAATTAACCAACCACTCTCCCAATACCAGGGAGAGTCATGGTGTTTAAATCAATGCATATGGGCTGGGCACCTGTAGCTCAGTGGTTAGGCCGCTGGCCAAATACACCAGGGCGGATGGGTTCAAACCCAGCCTGGGTCTGCTAAACAAGAATGACAATTACAACAACAAAAAAAAACAGCCAGGCATTGTGGTAGGCGCCTATAGTCCCAGCTACTCAGGAGGCTAAGGCAAGAGAATTGCTTAAAATCAAGACTTTTGAGGTTGCTGTGAGCTTGATGCCACGGCACTCTACTTAGGGCAACGTAGTAAGACTCTGTTTCAAATAAAATAAAATAAAATAAAAATAAATCAATCATATGGGTCGGGGGACTCTAGCATACTTCCTAGTATAGTCTGTTAGTTGAGAGGTGGATGAGAAGGATGGAAATAGGGATTCCAATGTAGTAGGACAGGTTTGTAGCTACATTAGGCAAAGTGAAATCAGGGGACTAAATGAGAGTACGCTGGAAGAAGTGTTTCTAGGGCAGAACTAGGTCTGAAAATCTGTTTAAACTGAGCTCAATGATTATTTAAAAATCGATAAATAAAATGTAAACTTTATTGCCCTCTATTGGTCATTAAATTACCGCAGTTTCTAACCATGGAAAAGAATATATTCAAGTCAATAAATCACAAGCATATATTTAGTGCTTGTGCTGTGGCAAGCATAGTTCTAGGTGCTGAGAAAACAAAAATAAGACTTAGATCCTGCAAGGAGATCAATATGTTCAGATAACTCCTAAAATAATATGTAAAAGTAAGTAGCTCTAGTTAACTATTTCTCACTATTTTGTTTAGTTCAGTGTTAGCATAGTAATTCAGAGAAAGGTTAAAGTTAACAAATCCATACATCAGGAGCAAAGTACTCTAAATGTACAAGTATTTATTTTCCTCAGAAAAAATTACAGTATTATCCTGGGTGTGAATGATCACCCCTTCCGTCTTACACAAGTGGCAAGGTCTGATCCAATATCTGTCTTCGGCCATTTTCCTTCTTCATTTCTAGAAATGAAAGAGAGAATCTCAAAGCAAATGAACAAATAGCACCTTTGATCAGCACCAGAATGCTAGGTCTGGGGCTAGAGATCCCTACCTGGAGAGGATGTAGTTAATTTACTTTGGACATATGCTACTATCTGCTCACCAGAGTTGGAGATGTCTGTTTCGGAGAGGAGCAAAAGTTAGTGTATTATTCATTGAATGTTTGACTCCACCAAGAAAGAAACAGACCCTGTCAAAATATCCCACCAGGCTTTTAGTTCAATATCATACCTAAAAAAGCAGTTATAGGCAGAGGTAATCTTGAAACCTGATTAATGTCCTAATCACTGAAAATTACTTTCAGACTCAATGGCCTATTTGATTTTTTTTTTTTTAATGCTTCAAGTTCTGGTGATGTCCCAAATTTCAGAACCATTCTGATTTTAGGTAATAATTTCGGGCACTAGAAAGAAGGTGTTAAGGTTTAGAAAGCACAAAAAACAAAAGAAGCTACATTGGCAGGACTATTTCTTAAGGGAAAGAAAATCAAAATAAAATAGCTTAAGTTTAGAGCTGTTTTCCCAAAAGTTGCCTTTCCATGAAAATAAAGTTAATGATGAACAGTACAGGTCTGCCTGAAGGCTGAGAATAGTAGAATTATTGACTTTACTGTAATACTGACCTCATCTGAGCTGAGCTTTAAATTTTGAGAAACAGGTTTTCAAACAGGTTTATAGGCCAAAGAGAATCTGGAACACCCCGAGGGCTTGATTTCCCTTGCCAAGTAATCAGTCAGCACAATTAGTGTGGCTCTGCCTTTCTTCCTTCTGGCTAAATAACAGAGCCCAAGTACAGATGCCAATTTCTAATATTAGGTGTGGCTTCCATTTTATACCATGCAAGGGGGGACTGGAACAACTTGGTTTGAAGCAATAACCACCAGAGAGGTGGCTTCATGCCTCAGAAGCTAAAGTAGTTTTTAAAGCAACTTAGTTGCATTTTAACCAAAATTAAAATGTTTATTGAGGGCCTACTAAATATTTATAGAGTGCTAGATAATGTTGAAAATATTTTTTAAAATATATAGGCATACTTCTTGCTTCCCAAGAACACAGCCCCTAGCTGGAGAGATAAATAAAACCATGTGGAAATTTTAATAACAATATAAGAATTAATTTGAATAACACCAGAAGCTGTCACCAGTGGGTGCATTTCAAGACTAATTTTCAAAAATGTGGCAGAGATACTGCCTGTTTCTGTAACAGACTCAAGGTCAATAACATTTGGTTATTTTTTTGAAGCCCGTTATCTTTCAAAAGAAAAAATAATGCTGAATCTCTTTGTAATGTTAGGGTTGTGTTTCTCTGTGTGTGAGTTCCCCTGTGCCAGATCCACCCAGGATGTGAATTAAAAGCGCAGATTTCTATGCTTTGCCTTAGACCAAAGAAACAGGATTGCTGGTGGTCCAGTGCAGAATCTGCACTTTTAAGAAGCACCCTCACAAATTTAAATTAAAATCCACACAAATTCAAGTTAAAAATTGCATCAGAGGAAGAAATCATACTCACAGTACTGGCTGCTTTCTCTGAAGCAGAAGGCCTTTTTCCCCATCAATATCAATACAATCTAAGCAGTAATTTCAGAGTTTGTAGATCTTAAAAAAAAAAAAAAGACTTTAAAACTATCCAGAAGCATGACACACATCTGCATCTATAGCCTACAAATCGGAAATTACAAGTTTTTATTTATTCAACAAGAAATATGTACAGAACCACTTCGTGACCCTAAAATTGTGTGCAATACTTTATTAATCCAGTCTCTAAAGTTATGGAAGTTGCTTGCTGATCTGATTACTTAGCCTCTTTGAGGTTATTTAAGGTTTCTGATCTGTCTGAGGAGAGTGAAAAAAAGAGAATAGCTATAAATGCAAGGAAAGCTATATTTAGAATAGCCTGTCTGCTGCCTCCCTTTTCTGTTTTTCCACTTATAAATATCCAAAGTCCCTGCAGCATTTCAAAGCCCCTCAAGATCTGTTTACTTTGTAACAGATAAACAATGAAGGGGACCTTCTAAGTTTTTTGATAGATGGAAGACATTATTTCTAGCTTCATGTCTACTTGCTTTGAACTTATCTATTTTTCTTCCTGCTAAACAAGTCCATCATGCTCAGGAGGAAAACTTCTAACTTCTAGTCATCTGGGCTCTTTGGCTGCTCACATTGCTTACTCCATTTAGAGGGGGAGCTAAGAGCTCATGCAATCTGAAATCTAAAGGAATACATTTCAATTTGTTCACCACATTTTATACTTATTATTATAATGGAGTGCTCCAAGTGAAAATTAAAATCACTTTGGGAAATTTTTTCAGTTCCTTGTTTTATGGCATCATCTTGGGAAAGAGACTATAATCCTTAAGGAACAGTCACAGACAACTTTTGTTCATGGTGAGTCAAATTATAACGATCCTGTGAAGGTAGGAAACGCAGTGGTAGATACATTAAATTACTCTATTCCATAAAAGGGTAAATGGACACAATTTACTTCCTCCTTTCTGAATTATCCTTGGCTAGGATTAACTTCTGGAAAGTTTTAGACTAAAAGAGAAATTTTTTTAAATGATGAGCAAATTAAAAGGAGATGTTTTAATGTAGGGCGCTTACTCCATAGACTATGCTTTCCTCTAATGGAAAGCCTCTCAGTTTCCTATTTTACAAATACTAAACACAGTGATAATTTATGTTATAATATTTAGGTTTTATTTGGGAGAAGTAAATGAAATAGAAAATTGTTTTAACATTTTTTGGGGGGGTTAAAATAACAATCTTTTCTTGAAGTTTTGTATTTCAATGATCATATTATTCACTTGTTTGTTTCCATGGAAAACTTCATTTTTATTTTTATTCATTTTTTCCCCCAAGTTTTCTCCTCTGTGATCCACAAAGCATAGTGCGCAAATAAAATTCTTCTGTAGGACAGAAATTAGGGAAAGAAAAGAGCTTAAAAGAAATGAATGGGAGGAAACATCAGGCAGGAGGGCAATGTTGGTGTAATTTCTTCCATTGTAGTAGAAGAACTCTTCAAATAGCAGTAAATAATTGCCTAAAATTCTGACAGTTTCAGACTTTGAAAAAAATTATAATTCTATGCTTGATTCCCTACTAGAAGATCTTAGACTCAGCAAAACCTAGCTACTTCAAGATACCTGGGAAACCATTTATATAACATGTCTGAAGACAGAGGAAACAATTGCTTCATACATAAACACTAATTTTTTCCACATATACAAAGTGTTTGGATTAATGAAAATAAACTTCTTCAATCCATTAAAATTTATACAGGTTAGCACAGGTAATTATCATTAAATTTTTTCTGAATCACTGAATGTGAAAAAACCATCTACTATTATCCAATGAAGTCATAAAATTTTTGATATTAACATTCATTGTATTTCAAAAGATCAGAAACCAGCAGATGCAAGGATCAGGCAATAAAAACAAGATATTATTTTTATTTCTCTATAGCCACATGTTTTTCTTTTAGAGAAAAACATCCATATTATTGATTCCTTAAATTTAACCTGAATAATTTCCACTTTTTTATTGCTAATTAATTTGACAAATATGCTTTGAGTTCCTCCCAAATGTCAGTCAGTTTTTCGGCACCACAGTTACAGTTGTTAACAAACAAGCCTTAATTCTTGCCCAGAGTTGTTGCTGGGGGGGATAAACAATAGACTGAATAAGAACATTCCATAATATATTAGAAAGTGACAAGTATTAGAGAGATAAATAAAGCAGGGAATGGAAAATAAAGAGTGTGGTGTGAAGTAGGATGTAGTTTTTAAAGGGTTGGTAAGGGAAGACTTCCCAGGAAGTCTTGTTTGAGCAAACATCTGAAAGAAATAAGGGAGTAAGCCACAAAGGTGTCTGGAAGAGCAATCCCGCAGAAGGGGCAGGAAGTGCAAAGACCCAGAGACAAGGGCACCCTGACTAGTTTTAGATAGAGCGAGGAAGCTTTGGGGGTGGCCACACTCTGGGGGAGGAGGTGTGCTAGGAAATGGAGTAGATAGAGGGTAGAAAGAGAAGCAGATCATATACTGATTTTCCTTGGAAGGATTTCAGTTTTACTTGAGCAAAAAGGAAGCCAAAAAAACTAGCAATGGTGAGTGAAGGCTTTTGTGAGAATTCTCCATGGAATAGATGACTTGTTCATTTGTGTAACACCACACTGTGTACAGAGATGTAGACATATACAGCCCTCGAGAGTTTCCTGCAAGCCAGTTAAACATTTCCTCTGTAATCTTGTCATCTTGGTTTCCCCTACTGCCATGTTTAATAGATCTTTTTTAATAATGTGAACAAAGATTTAAATCTATTTTCAAATTATCAAAATGTATTAACTGCTATCTGAATCAACAGTTTTTAATCTTATATAAAATGAGAAGCAAAAATGGTGTATTTACTAAAATAAAACTTTAGGGTCGTGATTATAAAATAATGAGATTAACTCTATAGGGCATTCATGAAAATTACTTATTATTTTATTTTATATAAGAAAATTTAACAGTTTTAAGAATGCTTGCATATTACCCCAAATATATGGATTTACATGAATTTGCTTTTTTTCTTCTTTTACAGGAAAATATACATGCAAGAGTAAGTATTTTTTTAATAATAGAAATCAAATATAAAAATCATGAGAACAAAACTGCTGAATGTTTCTGTCTAAATCAGAATTGCTGATTTTTACAATCATGTGTATTGCTCTTAATATGTAAGTCAGGATTTCAAAGGCATTTAACCCAGAAATGCCTGGAAGAATCCTGATATACAATTTATTAAGTTTGATGGTACCAGGAATTCTTTGGGAACTTCTCATCATACATATGTTAGGAATCCTAACTGCCCTATCCAAATCCTATCCAAAAACACTTAACATCTCAGATTAATATCATAATATTTCTGAAGGTCCCATAAGTTAAAGCATAACAAAATACAAATATGTATTATACTAAAATATTGAGTTTCTCCTAATTTGGACTCCTGTATGATTTATGAATAAAAAAATCATAACATATAACATGGAAATGAAATATTAAGATGAAATAGTTGATCACTATAACAATATCAAAATTATTTTATAAAACAACATATACTTATGCACACACTCTTTTTTTAGAGAAGAAAAGCATATATAGACTGATTAATATTGAATGGATGATGTCGTCTTAAAAACAAAGTCAATTTACCAGGACTTTGAAAGACACTTTGGCTTATCGTAGTCAGCAATGCTCTAAGGTTCTGAGATCCTAGCAGGATATTTGTGTGTGTGTATGTATTTTTAAAAACTTACAAAAGAAATCATATTAACTTTAACTATAGATGCCTATCATTTATGCTTTGGTGCAGAGCAGTGGTAAGTAAAGACTTCTAGACTGAGGTAGAGGAATCAGGCATCATGTAAACAGGCAGACCAAGGCTTTATACGGCAGATGAGTTGAGAAGTTGATATTTACAAACAGCAAACAGGGAACCAGTTCTCTCACTTACCAAGCCTTTCCTTCCAAAAAGAAAAAACATCCTGCAGGATAAACAGATATGAGTAGATTTGTTTTATGAGTTTCCAATTCTGAGATCATTTGCATTTGAAGAGGAGATAAGCCTTTCTATCTTTTCTTCAGAGATAGAAGATAGAAGATGGGGGTGATACTACCTCATGGTAAAGCCTGTGCCCCTGGCATTGTGCCAAGGACTGGAGCTTCACATAAATCAGTGACTAAAGAGCTTCATGTGATAGTACTACTACTGCTTAGATTTATTTTCTAAAGCCTATGTACTCACAAGCAAAAAATAAGGAGAGATGAGAGTCAGAAGAGGAGAGGGAAGTATTCCTCTTAGTGCAATTAACATGCATGGATTCCTACATACAGAATACTTAACACTAACAGTGCATTACACTGAAACACTTGCTTAAAAAAAAGGTCCTTAGCTTTTGCAGCAATCCTGCTCTGTGGGAGTTAGCCAGTTTGTGTGTGCCTCCTCTAGCCTATTCTATACACCAAGAACCAAAAAAGAAGAGCAGTCACAGCATGTGGCTCAATGAACATCAAAGCCTAGTTAGCCATGAATTATTTTCCTTTGTGTTCCTCTTGCTCAGGTCAAGAAGCACACATGCTGCTACAGAAAAGGGTAAAAGACAATGTCAAGTGCTGTGTAATTGTTGGGCTCCTTAGTGGTAAAGGGCAGGGATGTTGCAGCCAAAGGACATTTAACAGATAAGGGTTTTTAAATGACATCCGAAAAAACTCTTACTAATGGCAGCTGAAAATTGTCTGTTTTTCTTATCCACAGTTTAAAAAAATGCAGAAAAAGTCAAAGATATGACTTCTAAAATATTTACTTTGAATTATAATCTTATGCAACGTTCAGACTGTATTAAAGTAACAAGAATCATAGAATCCCCCACCAAAGAGTTCCCAAGAAAGTTCCTAAGTTCCATGTTCTAAAGTAAGAAAAAGATGCCTATTCTAAATGTAACTCTCTCCAATGCATTGTTTTGTTTTCTTCATGCTTTTACTGCTTTGTCTGTGTTTCTTATTTGACCCCCTATTCCACCTTTGAATCTTAGGTTTCCTATTAATCTTAAAATATTATTTTCTCTTGTCTTTGTATTTTTAAAATTATTGAAGAAACACTGAAAAATAAAGATAATAAACAAAATGGGAACAGAAAAGATAACTGGTAGTCACATTCCAAAGTTAAGTATTTTAACATTGTAGTGAGTATCTCATTTCACTGTAGTTTTTTTCATTATACACACACATGTTGACTAAAATAGGCATCCTGTATTTCCTGCATGTGAACTTACATTCTTCACTGCATTGTAGACACCTTTCCATGCCCATAATATAAATCTCCATTGTTTTATAACTGTGTAATATTCTACCAGATAAACATATATATATAAAATAAGTTAGTTTACTAAACCCTTACTGACAGTTGAATTGTGTCTGTCTTATAAATACTGATGTTAAGTGTTCATTTTTATATATTACCTTTATACAATAATCTGATTATTTCTTTAGGATGAATTTCTAAAAGCAGAGTTGTTCCATCAAAGGGCTTTTGATACCTACTGCCTGAAAAGTTCAGAAAAATTGAGCTAATTTATATTCCCATTACCCTTATGTGCCTTTTTCATTTATTCACTACTTGCCAACAGTAGACACAATAAATATTTATATCTTCATAAACTTGTAATAGGCCAAAAAAGATACTATGTTGTTTTAATCCATTTTACTTATGATTGTGAGCATTTTTCTTGTGTATTTAACCATCTGTATTTCATCTCTAATAAATGCTTTTTAAAAATGATTACTAGGATGTTCATCTTTTTGTAATAGATTTATGTCTCTTTAATTAGCAAGTATATTACTCCTATCTGTCTTATATAGTATAAATGATTTTTCCAGTTTATCCTTGGACTTTTAATATAGTTTATGGCTGCTTCTGGTTTTGTTTTTAATCTATACAGTTTACAGAACTAGATTTTTATTTTATTTTATTTTATTTTATATTTCAGGCTAGGTTACAATGCTTGCATTTATTAGGTATAGTCCCAGTTGTAGTTGTATCCTGCACCCAGAAAGTGTGCCATATACCTCCATATTGTTTTCATTCAGTGGGCGCACACTAATTCCCCACCCTTCCCCTCTTTCCTCCCTCCCTAATTCCCCCTTCCCCAACTTGAATTGAATTGAGTTTTCCTCTTATGTGGGTATTAGATTGTCTGCTGGCTTACTATTAGATAGAGAACTAAATTTTTAAATAGATTTATCATATTTTTTCTAATGTGGCTTTGGACTTTGTAGCTTGGTTAGAAACTCCAACATTAGTTTTTAAAAGTGTAATCTCATGTTTTCTTTCTTCTTTTTTTTTTAGACAGAGTCTCAAGCTGTCACCCTGGGTAGAGTGCCGTGGCATCACAGCTCACAGCAACCTCCACTTCCTGGGCTCAAGCGAGTCTATTGCCTCCACCTCCCAAGTAGCTGGGACTACAGGAGCCCGCCACAACGCCCGGCCATTTTCTGGTTGCAGCCCTCATGGTTGTTTGGCAGGCCTGGGCTGGATTCGAACCCATCAGCTCAGGTGTACGTGGCTGGTGCCTTAGCCCATTGAGCCACAGGCGCCAAGCCAAAACCTTTTACTTTTTACACAGAAAAACAAGCCAGGCTTTGTGGCAGGCACCTGTAGTCCCAGCTTTGGGAGGTTGAGGCAAGAGGATCTCTTGAGCCCCAGGATTTGAGTTTGCCACAGCACTGTACCCAGGGTGAGGGAATAAGACTATGTGTCAAAAAGAAAAAAAAAAATTTCTCTTTTTAAAAAATGTTATGTAGCCACAGTTTAAGTAGTAAAATCATTCTACTATATTTGTCAAGAATAACAGTAGTACCTTGTTTCATACCTGCCCCTAAATCCTCCTCTTCAGAACATAATATTTTCACATCTTTTACCTGATTATTTTGGTATCCATCTTTATGACTCTAAAATAATGCTTGTTTTTTCCTTTTTAGGTATTATCTATTGACTTGCCCCTGTGGGAAGAAAGAATTCATCCCTCTTACCTTCCCACCTCCCCCACACCCTTTCTATCTCTTCATTCTCTCTATGAAGTTACATTATAGTTTGGTTAAAGCAATAATCAATATCTGAATTATTATATGAGTAAATTTATTTTCAGAACTAAAACTTGGAGTAAAATGATTACTTGTTTTTTCTGGGAATTAATAAATGTCAACTATCATTTCCATTCTCTTCCTTTTCTTCCTCTTCTCTCTCTGCTTCCTCTTTATTTTCTTACTCTTCTCCTCACTAACCTTTAAGGCAGAACTAATGGCCAGTTAACTATGTGGTACTTTAAGACAATCAGATGCAAAATTCATACTATCAATGTCCTCTCCCTAAAAGGGCTTCTCCCAGAACTTCTGGGCCTATTGAGCTTAGACTGTTGACAAGAGGCGTAGCCATCTTTTAAAAACTCCATTCCCATCCACCACCCCAGAGCTTCTTTTTGCCCCTTTCCTATATTGGTTCTCTCTTATTTTGATGGAATGTATCCTTCAATAATGTACTTTACTTCTCAAAGAATGCATGGCAAGTAAAATTTTTAAAGTTTATATCTGAAATGTTTTTGTTTTACTCTCACACATGATTTATAATTAGATTGGGGGTAGAATTCTACATTGGAAATCATTTGCCATTAGAATTTAAAGATAAGTCATCGTTTTCTAGCTTTCAGTGTTGCTATGGGAAATCTGAAGCTTGAAAAATGGTTAAACATTGCCTCTGGGTATCACTGCCTTTTCTGTTTCATTTCTATACTGCCTTTTTTATATTGCCTTTACATCTCCTAAAATTTGTTAATAATTTTATATGTATTTTATAGTTATCTTTTATTCATGACAAATGCTAATTGTTTATTTGTATAGCAATATATAGTTTCATTTACAGGTGACTTAAGGTTTTTTAAAAGAAGCGTAGAGTTTAAAATTTCAATAACAGTATAGATGTTTGTGCCTAGAAAATAGTTAGGATACTTGTCCTGAAATAGAGGAAATTCAAAAAAATATATTAGTATATATGCCTTACATTGAATATCTGATTTTTTTCTGGTTTTTAACATAGTTTTTTCATTGTTTAAACGTGAATTTTATTTTCGTTGTGCAACTTTTTTCTTGTATTTTTTTTTTTTTTTTTGAGACAGAGCCTCAAGCTGTCCCCCTGGATAGAGTGCCATGGCATCACAGCTCACAGCAACCTCCAATTCCTGGGCTCAAGCGAGTCTCTTGCCTCTGCCTCCCAAGTAGCTGGGACTATAGGCGCCCGCCACAACGCCCGGTCATTTTCTGGTTGCAGCCGTCATTGTTGTTTGGTGGGCCCGGGCTGGATTCGAACCTGCCAGCTCAGGTGTACGTGGCTGGCGCCTTAGCCCATTGAGCCACAGGCGCCAAGCCTTCTTGTATTTTTAATGTGCAGCTTTTCACAGAAAAAATCTGTGCTGCTCAAAAAAAAAAAAAGACAGCTGTGTTTACTTGATTTTATAAAATCCCACTAATAATTTGTAATGAGATTAGTATAGCTACTTATGGCACTAAATACTTTCCAAAATATTCATAAGACAGAGGAAAGTGAAACAAAATTGTAAATTAATTAAGTATTTTAGTTTTCAGCCCAAGATGTATGGGAAAGTGTTACACATTGGGTTACTTATTGTGGAGGAGATGTGATAACTGGCTGCTGTGGGAGGACATGTAACACATCTGCCTGGTGTAGTTATCGGAACTTAATCCAACGGGGTGGGATGAGATGGGTGTGAACTTTGTGGCACTGAACGCATGGAGTGTCATTATCTTACAGAACACATCCACTATCTTTTTTGCTATATTGCTTGTCTGTGTGATGCAGATATCAGAACATCATTGCTCACGGTTGCGAACTGTCCAAAGTGTATTTCTGAAGTCAAAAGTATCTGGAGATTTCTTTCTTGAGAATGCTTGGTTTAGGATTTGTATTTGTGATGTTTTATTAAAAAAACAATAATCATTTATAATTGTTACTATTCTCATTTGAAACATGAAAAGGAGAGAATATGTATAATCCTAATGCCAAGAAATGATGGAAAAATAAGTAATAACACTATTTGGACACAACTAAAGGGCCTAGGTTGGTATTTTGGCAGATCTAAATAAGAAATCAAAAAGGGCAGCTCAAAGATCCAAGTATAACCTTCAATATATCTGGGGTTTTTGTTTTTTGTAATTAAAAATGAAAAGTATATGTATAACAAGAGGCCACACTAATAAGCCATCTTATTAGCTTAGATTTTCTTTTATTGAAATGTTTGATTATATTTATATTTTGATAATATTTCAGTGATTTCCCAAAGATTAAATAAATTACTATTAGTGATAAAGGAAAAACAAAAAAGAAATTCTAATCATATTCATATAGATAACATGATTTACTTCTATATCCTTGACTTGTTTCTTATTTACAGGAATTATTTCTACTTAGGTACCTAAACTGTATTGTTAAAAATAAAAAAGAATCCCTGTTTAAGATACATAAGAAAATGCTGTCCTTCATATTCAAAGGTTTTGCTACTGATATACCATCAGTTAGAAAATACATTTTAGTTGTTTTTTCTCAATATTTATAATAGATCTACACTTCACACTGTGTTCATAGAAACCAATAATCACTCTATCTCTGACTTTCTCTTTTTCTGTCTCTCCTTCCTTCACCATCACCCTCTCTCCTTACTTCCCTTCCTTTCTTCCTTAATAAATTTGACAGAAATGGGTAAGAAGTACAAGATAAAGTTATTTAAGCAACTCTTTTCTCCCTTGCAAAGCTTTCATTTTTTTCTTAAATCAATGTTGCCTTTGATTTATTTTAGTCTTAGTGTTAACGCTATCATTTTATCTGCATGTGAACAAAATTCCTCAGTTATTTATTCAAGACCATATGCAATTTAAAAACAATTCAATATAAAAAAGCACATTACAGAAAATCTGAGACCTTTATCATTTCTCAGTCTCCAAATATGTATTGAGAGGAACATTGTATGTCATTCTGGAGATACAGTGTGACAGAGAAATTGATCATAAATTGGTAAATAGGTAAGCAAAATGATTGCAGATAGTGGTGAGTGATATGACGATGCTCAGACAGGAAGGTGTGATAGTGACTGGTATGAGAGTGCGTGCACATGTCTGTGTCTGCATGCACATGTGCTTGTACGTGTGTCAATTAAAGTTCCTTGGTTTCTCATTTATCAAATGAAGAGTATAATTAGATAATCTGTAAGATGGCTCCAGACCTTTTCTAATAATGCTAATTTTCCAATTCAGTTCAACATTTTTCATCTGTTTTACTATTCTAATTATGTGGTTTATCGTTTGTCCATTAGTACTTGAAAAAATGGAGGTATGAAAAATCTACCTGTTGGGATTTGAAAACATTGTGTCTATTTCCTATGAATACTGTCTCTTTATTTGCCTCGGCATAGTGAGGTTTTTAGAAATCACTGACTTCTGGCTGAATGATCACTGAGAGTAGGCTGGACAGCGGCATGGCTACTTGCAGCTTCTTCCCCTCCTGTGAACTACATGGCCTGTTGGAACCACTCTCTCTTCATCTCAGACGATGCTAGTTACTTGAAGATGTGGTGGCTAAAGAGTTCCACATGGGAAGTCATTGTGTGATAGAAGTGATTAGTCATAGTAATGGTGATAATAATTAGGCAACTGTCACATTCATCACAAATCTCTTTTGAGGACTGTAATAGAACCTCTGAAACATTGTAAATGCAACTTTTCAATTTGGTGGAAGAGAGATGACAATGCTTTCTTTGCATATACTTTGCAAGTCATCTATTTAGATTTTTAAATAATGAGTTTATGTTTCTCACTAATAGTCACAAAAGTATCACTGGGAAAATGCATTTTTCTTGGCTTTCATGGAACAATACATTTTGAAATTATTTCCCACTATATTATAAAGACTGTTATTTAAAAAGTACAAGGATGAAAATCGTGCTTTGAGCCCCTCTTAGTGGACAGATATATTTGGGGTCTTTTTAGGTTTTGTGTAGTAGTAGAGTCTTTCACCTTTGTTTTTTTTAAATCATTGTTTGCACTAGCTTTCATTTAGAAATTTTATATAGCAAAAAAGAGACAGAAATAGTTTCAAGAGTAATCATTAAAAAATCACAAAAGTAAAAGGAGTTAATAAAACAATATTTTTAAACTGCTATTATTTATCTCTACTATAGAGGCAAACCAAACTTATTGGACATGGGCTCTTTGATGATCAAACCAATTCAGCGTGTGATGAAATACCCCTTATTATTGTGTGAGCTTCGGAATTCTACCCCTCCCTCCCACCCAGATTACAGAGCACTGGAGGACGCCTTTGCTGCTGTGAAGGACATTAATATTAACATCAACGAACTGAAAAGAAGGAAAGATTTAGGTAGGAGGAGATATGATCAGCGGTTCTCAACCTGTGGGTTATGACCCCTTTGTAACAATGAAAATACATCATGGCATTAGGAAGGTTGAGAACTACTAGATATGATGAATTGGTTGTTTTCCATGTCTGGAATGTTGTGTATATATTTCTGAGAATCAGAATGTCTAAACAGCAGTTGCATTGAACGGGATCATTTGTAATCTAGTTAGATGCTGGAGAGGGTAGAGTGTGGGTTGGTCTTACCAGCTGGGTTCAGGAGATGACATTAAAAAAAAAAATCAAACAGCTGTATACTTATGCTCATTTAAGGCCACTGCATTACTGGTGACGTATATGGGCTGAAGATATACATACCGTGTAGCCCTCCTATCACTGGAGGTATGCGTGGCAAGAAGGAGACGTGGCCAGGCAGCCCTAGCACAGGGGAGTGAGTGCAGAAAGCAACTGGAAAAGGGGCTAATCCAGGTGAGGGGGCCGGGCAAGAACAATGGGTTCATTTGGTCCTTCAATCCAGGGAATGGAGATTTTTTCAGTAATTTTTTCTCTACTGATGAAAGCAGGAATACTTCTCTCTAGAATTAACAAATTATTGTTAACTATAATATCTGTAAAGTAAGGTGTAAAATTAGTGTTTAATTTATATTATATAAATTTCAAAACAGGAAAGATTATGATTCCTGTAAACCCAGAGACAGTAATGCATTGGGATAGGCTGTGGGTCCTCCCTCCATGAGATTTGTGTCCATTAAAGTTCTTAATATCCTTGTACTCCTGTTATTAAACCTCAATCCAACCTAAAAGCAATAGGAGGACTTTAGAACTAACTGTTCCAACCATTTCACTTACTTTTGTTTTTATGTCTAATATTTATTAAAAACTAATATATTTGTAATAATAAATTGAAGTTACAAAGAAATCTATAGAATAAAAAGTACCAGTTATAGAGTTAAAGAGACCAAACAAACTGAAAAGACAGTATACAAAGGAGTACTGTCCAGAATATATAATTATTGACATTAAATCAATTATAAAAACACTTAAATATGAGAAAGGTTAACAATGAAAAGCAATCTGCAGAAAGCCCCAAAAGTTTTAAAATGCTAAGCTTCACTAATAATCTGGAAAATGCAAATTAAAATCACAGTGACATACCATTCACACCCCAAAAGAGTGGCAAAAAAAGAAAAAAAAGAAGATAATGCTAAGTGCAAAATCTCTATCTTTTTTCCTTTTTTTTTTTTTTTTTTCCGTAGAGACAGAGTCTCACTCTATGGCCCTCGGTAGAGTGCCATGGCATCACACAGCTCAAAGCAACCTCCAGCTCTTGGGCTTAGGCGATTCTCTTCCGTCAGCCTCCCAAGTAGGTGGGACTACAGGTGCCCACCACAACGCTTGGCTAGTATTTTGTTTTGTAGTTCAGCCAGGTCGGGTTTGAACTCACCACCCTCAGTATATGGGGCTGGTGCCCTACTCGCTGAGCCACAGGAGCTGCCCCAAAATCTCAACCTTAATCAACAGTTTTATAAATTGGAATCATCATTTCAGAGAGAACAACATGACAATATCTGGAAAAGCTGAAGATCCACACACCAGAAAAGATCCACAGACTCAGAAAATGAATTTCTAGGTATTAGCTCTAGAGAAATTGTTCCACATGTGCTTCAAACAATATGTACTAGTAACTAGCATTGTTCAGATATGCAAAAAAGGCTTATGCATTTATCCAGATAATAGATAAACTGCATGTTATACAGATTGACATCATGAGAAGATAGAAATTAATGAAATAAAAGTATATGTATCCATTAGATTAATCACAAAAACAGAATTTTAAGCCTAAAAATAAGTAAATTAGACAATAGAAGAATATGTGCAATATGGTACCATATTTATAAGGCTTGAAAATATTTGAAACAATACTATGCATTATATGATTCCAGACATCCACAATAAAGGCATAAAAATAGATAAAGGTATAATAAACTATGTTATTTACTATAACAATCCCCTTAGGGATCAAACATGGGGATCAGGGAGGCTTCTACAGTTATGTGCTTTTTTTTTAAATAAAAAGATTGGAAACAAAGTAAGATATTAAGATTTGGCAGAGCTGGAAGTTAGATAATGGCTGATATATTATTCTTTCCACTTTTCTGTTTGCTTAAACTATTTTGAAGTTTTAAAGAGTAAAATTTTTTCACTCCTATCTTTCTCGTTTACATAGCTAACATTTTATTAAGTTTGCTTCAAACTTTCCATGTCCTTTTTCCTATTTTCTTTTTCCTATCTCTATCTCTGTCCTCTTTCCTCTGTCCTCTCTTCCGTTTCATTCTTTCCTTCTTTCCTGCAACATAAATGGTATCATAGTTTTGCTTTGGTTTTTATTTTGTTTTGTTTTGTTTTGTTGAGACAGAGTCTAGCTCTGCTATCTGAGCTAGAATGCAATGGCATCATCATAGGTCACAGCAACCTCAAACTCCTGAGCTCAAGTAATCCTCCTGCCTCAGCCTTCCAGAGTGCTAGGATTATAGGTGTGAGCCACTGTGCCAGCCCACAGTTTGTTTTCCTCAAAAAATTTTATCATTTATCATAAACATTCTTCCAATTAATATTTTCTTTTTTTGAGACAGAGTCTCAAGCTGTCGCCCTGGGTAGAGTGCTGTGACGTCATAGTTCACAGCAACCTCCAACTCTTGGGTTCAAGAAATCCTCTTGTCTCAGTTTTTCTATTTTTAGTAGAGATGGGGTCTCGCTTCTGCTCAGGCTGGTGTCAAACTCGTGAGCTCAAGCTATCCACCTGCCTCAGCCTCCCAGAGTGCTAGTATTATAGGCATGAGCCACCATGCCCAGCTCTTCCAATTAATATTGTCTCCTTTTTTATTGCTTCCATACTATCCCAATTATGAGTGTATCACAATTTACTTAACTTTTTTTTATCAATACCTTACTATTAGATAAAATGATGAAGCAAACAAAACTTTGTACACTAGCTCAGCGCCCATAATTCAGTGAGTAGGGTGCCAGCCACAAACACTGAAGGTGACTAGTTCAAATCCAGCCCAGGCCTGCTAAACAACAATGACAACTGCAACCAAAAAAATAGCCGGGTGCTGTGGCCGGCACTTGTAGTCCCAGCTACTCGGGAGGCTGAGGCAAGAGAATCACCTAAGCCCAAGAGTTTGAGGTTGCCGTGAGCTGTGACACTATAGCACTCTAGTGAGGGTGACATAGTGAGACTCTGACTCAAAAAAAACTTTGTACACTTACTTATGCAAATTATATTTCTTTGCATGACTTCCTGGTTACAGACCATGATTGCTTTTTTGTTAGGATCTGCCAAAATGTTGTTTATAGTAACTGTGTTTATTTAATCTTCATCAGCAGTGCATAAGATTGTCTATCTCCCTACACTCTTACCAGCACAGAATATTAGGGCTAAGCAAGATTGTGAACAATATGAGAGGTAAAAATGATTTTAAGGTAAGTAAAGCTCAGAGAGATTACTCAACTTGCCCCAATCGCTCAGCTCCTGGAGAGGCAGTCTAGGACTTGAGGTCTCTGTACATGGGGTACCACTGTCTGATTCCCCATTCTAGAAGCCCCAGATAATAGATGTATTATCTGAGAAGAAAGGGAGAGCTGTTTTCCTAGCCTCAGGGATTTATTTAATATGGGAAACAAATGAACCCAGAACTTTGAGAAGTTCGTGCCCTTGAATGGCTGACTTTTTGAAGGTTACTAGGTACCTGCAACAGGACTGAGCAGTGGGACCAGAACATATAGCACCTGCAACAAAGGGTCAAAATCACATAGAGACTTTTATCTGGCATATAAATGCTGCTCCTGAAAACTCTACATGAAGTGCACACTTTCTATGCTGCATGTTTTCACATATGTTATATTCTTCCTTTTTAGTTTTGAAATACAAGAAGAATGATGAGGATGAATCACTTAAAGACAAACTGTCTAAACTAAATATTCATTCAATTAGCAAGAAGTCAAAAAGAGTGACAAATCATCTAAAGATTCTGACCAGAGGAGAATCACAGGTAATTTTTCTTCTTCAGCCACATACATTTTCCCAGGGAACACAAACAGTGGTATTTTTGTGAGGTTTTGTTTTGTTTCATCAGGGAGATTTCTAGGGTAGTAAGAATCAAAGTAAATGCTCTATGCACTTCTGTGTTCTCTCTCTCTGTCTGGCAGGGGTGATTTTGACACTGTCTTGGCTGTGGCCTTCTACTCAGGAAGCAGACAAAGGAGAGATAGGGACATAAAGACATGTGACCTAAAGATGCTGCTCCAGGAATCCTGACACTTGTCACCAACCAGCACATACTCCCCCAAAGCAACACCCGCCTTCCAGCCCTGTTTTACTTCTGATTTAAAAATAACTCATTCCTTTAGGGTTCCCTTGATATTCATATATCTTTATTTTACCTATAAAAACAAAGGGTTTATATGCAAAACTCAGTGTGATTTTCCTTTCCTACCTCGTATCTCCTTCACCTTTCCTTACTCCCCAGAGGCACATAATATTAGTGGGTAACTGTTCTTAGTCAGCTATTTAGCTTGGTTTGAACCACTTTCATTTCAACTCCTAATAAATAAATAATGGATGGATGAGCAAAGGCTCTTAGACTTTAATTTGTATAAGAATTACCTTAGAAGCTTGCTGAAAGATAAATTCTAAGGTTCTACCTGATTCAGTGGTGAAATTAGAAGCCTGTATTTTTACGAACACTCCAGACATTTTGAAGTTAATGACCTTGAAATAAGTGATCAATGGAACATACTTTGAGAATCACAGGGCAGAAAGCTCATGATACTGAGGTAGAAATACAGTGTGTTTACTGTATTACAGTAATACAGTAGGATAAAGAGGACAGTTCTTAGGATACTATATAGTCCTTTTTACTCCCCTTCTCATTTGCCTGTTTTCATCATGTATTAACATCTCTAAGCCTTTTAGTTTGAACTAGAGGCAACTATATGTTGGTTCAGCATTGCCTGTAGATGGCTATGGTAGCTGCTATCATTTTTTGTCCTTCTTCATCAAGTCTTTGCAGCTTTCTGACAACTTAGATGCAGCCTTTTCCTCCTCTGAACACCTAATACACTTGCGTCCCAATCCTGGTATTATTCGTATGGGCAGGAGTCAGCATAGGACAAAAATTAAAAGCAGGGTCTTGGAAATTCTGTAAACTTGGGTTTGAGCCCCACCTCTTCCACTTAATAAGTATCTGTCTGGAGGCACCTAAACTCAATGTAATCATGATAAATTGGTATTACACATGGGATGGCTGTGAGGACTGAGATGATGTATGTGTGAAGAAAGCACCTAATGTAGTATGCAAGCACTCAATATGTATTGTCTGTCATTACCACCATCACCATCAGCATCATTATTTTGTGTCATTGCCTTGTACTGTGACTTACTTTTGTGCAGACTTTTTGTTTCCTAGGTGATGTAAACTCCTTCCGATATGCTATATTAATCATGCTTTTTACTTTCTCTATTGTATAATGTTTTGACATATTAAAATACCTTCCTGGCTGAGGAGAGATTGCCATTTCCAAGGCTAGCCAATTCTTAGAGGTAGGAAACAGCTGGGAATGAAACTTCATATACAAACCAACCAATCTCATGTCTGTAGCTCCAACCACTTCCCTATCTAACTTTTACAAACCAAATCAATAATTCTCCAGCCTTAAATCATCCAAGGTCAGATACCAGGCAAGGAGAGACAACCTCTATAGCTGAAAGCCCATGGAAATTATTCAAAGTAGCCAATTCTAAACTATTTACTCTGTCTTGCCTTGCCTTTCCCCAAGAAACCTCAGTAGAGACTCTGGTCTAGACTTTCTCTTCACTCTTATTTTCTGCTAGCTGACTAAAGCCTGGTGCTTTCCCTGTGGCCCTGTGTGGCATATAATAACCTGTGAGATGATAAACTTCCTCCTTGCAAGCCTTGTTGTTTCCTCCTGTGGCTATACTGAATTTACCATATGATAGCCAACACGGGCATTCTTAGAACACATGGTTTGAATCATTCTTCTATTTGCTTCTTTATGTCCTTCTAAGAGCTCTCTAGGTCCATTGCATTGAGGGGTTACTCCTCTTAATGTAGAACTATATTGTGGGAAGTTGGGGACATTTATGGTTATTTGTTCACAAATTAGGGAAAGGATAATCAAGATATCTCATCTAAAAACAAAAGTAATAAAATTGAAGTGGAAATTCACTTAAGAAGTGATTTTAGCCCCTGTAGGGCTGTGTAAAGGTAGTGCAAACAATTCTGCCCCACTCTTTGGAATTTTGCTTCTGACTCAAGACAACTCTATTGAGGAACAATATGCAGGCTCTAATTCTGGGCAGGCTTTTGAATAACCTGTTATGTTCTTTACCGTATTTATCATCAGCTTCTTACATTTTTCAATTGTGAACTAGAAGTGAATTGTAGTTAAAGTAGCCTGAAGGGATATTAATTAATTTTTCCCCCTAATCTTTTGAGAGGATGTCCTGTCAGCAATGAAGTATTTTACTGGTAATCAGAAAATCAGCTGCATAGGCTGGACTGGAGAAGAGATAAATCTTGAATCAATCAATTTTGCACTTGTCAGCAGCTCAGGTGAAATATAGGTAGAGTTAGGGTATAAAGCTATTACCCGAGAGGAAGATTCTATTCAATTCATCATGTAAGTATTGAACTCTCATGTACCAGGCACTATGTAAGAGACTGGGAATACAAAGATGAAAAGGTACAGATTCTGAAATCAGACTGCTTGGGCTTGAATCCTGATTCTACCTATTACCATGGGCAAGTTTATTTAACTCCCTATATTATTTAGGGTAAAGGCCACACATCTGTCACAAATAGATTCCTAAGTACAGTAGCTTCAATTAGGTAGTCATTTATTTCTCTCTCTTATAACTGTCCTGAGATGTGAGTGCAAGTGGACTCTGCTTCCTGAGATCCTTCAGGAACCCCATTCTCCCAGCACTTGTTTTAAACACATTGTCTTCATCTACCAGATTGAAGTTAGGTTACTGCATGTCTTCATTTAAGTCTCAAGGACAATATTATAAGGCTGAGACTCAGAAATGAAACACAAGGCTTTGCTCACATCCTGTTTGCCTCAATCAGTTATAAGGGCAGAGCCATCTGCAAGAAGTCTGGGAAATATAGTCTTTAGCAGGGCGGCCAACTGTCCAACTTATACTAGAGGTGTGGGTTTTGTCAGCAAAAGGATGACAGGGGGAATGTTAAGAATGCCTGCTATACCTCCTGAAGCTATTATTTCTTTTCCCATTGTATACGCATAAGGTTTAAAATGAGGGGCGGCACTTGTAGCTCAGTGAGTAGGGCGCTGGCCACATACACCCTGGCTGGTGGATTTGAACCCAGCGTGGGCCTGCTAAAACAACAATGACAACTGCAACAAAAAATAGCTGAGCGTTGTGGTGGGCACCTATAGTCCCAGCTACTTGGGAGGCTGAGGAAAGAGAATCCTTTAAGCCCAACAATTTGAGGCTGCTATGAGATGTGATGCCACAGCACTCTACCCATGCCAACAGCTTGAGACTCTGTCTCAGAAAAAAAAAAAAAGAATTACAATGAGAAAATGGGGAGATAGACTGGGGAATAGTGTCTGGAACATAGTCACTGTTCAATAAATGTTAGCAATTATTATCATTAAGGCAAAAATACTTAATCTCAAACATTTGGAATCCATCAGTGGCAGGAATCACTTAAATCCTAGGGTTATTAGAGCACATAGGAGGAAGCAATTCATTTTCTACAGTGGGAAGAATAGGAAGGGAGGTAGGATTTACAGAGGAGTGACATTTGAATTAGTCTTTAAAAAATAAACAGAATTTTGCAAGGCAGAAAAGGAATAGAAGCATATTCCAGTAAAAGAAAACAGTATGAAAAAGACTTGGTTATAGGGAGTAGAAATGGGCAGCATTTCTTATAGTGTGATCCTTGACCCTCTGACTTCAGTATCATCTGGGTCCCAGCCAAGATATACAAAATAAAATAGCTAGTGATGGGTCCTTGGAAACTGCATTTTAAAAAATCTGCCCTGCATACTGTTACATACACCAGGCTGAGTTGGAGCACAGTTATCCTAAGGCAGAGGGCATTGGATTTTATATGGATTACAAAGGACTCTGCTACCTATTTAATCAAAAATGTTCTAGATAAACAGTGTTAGGGGATTTAAAAAGAAAATAAAACATCACTATTTTCTGAATTACATGTAAATCAGTTGCTAAATGGCCTCCTTCCATTTTTCATTCAGGACTAAGACCAACCATTTTAAGAAACATGTTTAAGAACATCTACAGTTATTATCCTGTGCTGAACTGAACAACACATACTATTACTATTCTAAGAAACATCTGTATGTTCATACAGATTTTGCCACCATGAGGCTGGTTCTAATCTTTTTTTTGATAGCCATTTTGATTGCCAGGAAATATTGCTTGCCATTAATATCAATAATAAGTGTGTGCTCCTAGAAATTTCCACAGCTTATAAAAAGCCTATCTTTCTCAATATATACTGAGATTGGAAAAAAAAATAACCACACACATGTGACAACTAACAGGACAATTTTTGCTAAGTTTATACATCATCTTTCAAATTTGAGTTGATAAATAATTATTGCATTTCTTTAACCATGAATCTAAGAATATTTTCTAAATAACCAATGTGAAATAAGCCAGATTGAGTTATATGAGAAAAACAATAAATTCTAGCCAATAGATTCAAATTCAGCTATTTAATAAACTCCAATATGTGATACAATTTGAGTACCTACACATAGACTCTGCTATTAAAAACTGCAGAAAAAGTTTTACAGTCCTATAGCTACTGAGGTAAGGGGGAAGCTAAGTGAAAATGAATAACAGCAAATTAAGCTGCATGATGTGGTTTTTCTACAACATCAGTTGTGCTGTGTGCTAACATAGAAAGTACTGTATTAAGACTGTCAGAATACCCTAAAATGTTTTCATATCAACAAGGAATTTTTGTTTTTTTTTCTTTTTGCAGTTTTTGGCTGGGGCTGGGTTTGAACCTACCATCGCTGGTATGTGGGGCCAGCGCCCTACTCCTTGAGCCACAGGCACCGCCCCTAACAAGAAATCTTTTAATGTGCTGAGTTAATATGACGGTGCTATTTTTTTAAATGTTAGAATCTCTTGAATTATGAAAATAAATAATTTCCTATATATTTTAGGTGAAAGACAATACCTTTAACAGAGAAGAAAAGCTATTTAGATCTTTAGAAAAGACTGTGAGACATTGTATGAAGAACATTTCATTCTGTCTTCAACACATACAGGTAGGTGAGACACAACTGTCTTCAATAATTCTACAAAAATGCACTAATTTCCATGGTTACTATGAAGATTAAATGTGACCATTCATTGATATAATGATACTGTATCACATTTGAAAGGTTGCAAACTGCTGGTAAAGTAAACCAATATGAAAACTTGAGTTTTGCTCTTTGTCCCCTTAACTGCTCCACACTTTCCTCAACCTAAATCACCATACTGTGGGACTTCTGCTCAGATGATTGCCACATTGGCCATCAGCATGCTTTCTTTATAACAGAGATGACTTCACTAGTGCAAAACTGCACATGCAGCAGAAATTTTGTTTAATTGTACTAACGTCTCTTTCTAGAACCTAAAATAAGTATAAAAATCAGTACAAAGGAAAATAAAATGAACTACAAAATAAGATGAACTACAATATGCAATGCTCCCATGTCATTGTGCTACAAGGCAAAATACCCCCACAAACTTCGAGTCTCCTAGGAGGATGTCCTGTCCATCATGAGAATCAATTTCAAAACAACCATTGGGAGTTACAACTACTCTCAGTAGAAAGATCAGTTAGGAGTTTCTTCTAATGGATCTCATAAAGAGGACACAATGTCCTTAACAACATCTTCATATGAGATATGAAAAGTTAGAGTTATTTATAAATCAGCTACTAATGGCCATTTCCATTTTCCAGGTTTTCTTTTACTTTTTTTTCTGAGACAGAGCCTCAAGCTGTCACCCTGGGTAGAGTGCTGTGGCATCATAGCTCACAGCAACCTCCAACTCCTGGGCTCAAGCGAGTCTCCTGCCTCCGCCTCCCAAGTAGCTGTGACTACAGGCGCCTGCCACAATGCCCGGCCATTTTTTGGTTGCAGCCGTCATTGTTGTTTGGCAGCCCGGGCTGGACTCGAACCCGCCAGCTCAGGTGTACGTGGCTGGCACCTTAGCCCGCTGAGCCACAGGCGCTGAGCCAGGTTTTCTTTTAGATACCTGTTTCTGGTAGCAGATTTTTACCCTCTTAGATAAAATATCACACCACCAAAGGATTCAGTTGACA
>CAUYRH010090855.1:0-40860 GCA_963574655.1 Perodicticus potto
ATTTCATACTAATAAAATTGAATATTCGTTCTTCTCAGCGTCCCATGGAACATACTCAAAAATTGATCACATCTTAGGTCACAAGTCTAATCTCAGCAAATTTAAAAGAATAGAAATTATTCCTTGCATCTTCTCCGACCATCATGGAATAAAAGCTGAACTCAATAACAACAGGAATCTGCATACTCATACAAAAACATGGAAGCTAAATAACTTTATGCTGAAGGATAACTGGGTCATAGATGAAATTAAGAAGGAAATTACCAAATTTTTGGAACAAAATGACAATCAAGACATGAATTATCAGAACCTCTGGAATACTGCAAAGGCAGTCCTAAGAGGGAAATTTATAGCACTGTAAGCCTTCCTCAAGAGAACGGAAAGAGAGGAAGTTAACAACTTAATGGGACATCTCAAGCAACTGGAGAAGGAAGAACATTCCATTCCCAAACCGAGCAGAAGAAAAGAAATAACCAAAATTAGAACAGAATTAAATGAAATTGAAAACAAATAATTATACAACAGATCAACAAATCAAAAAGTTGGTTTTTTGAGAAGGTCAATAAAATAGATAAACCTTTGGCAAAAAAAAAAAATTAAAAAAAAACTATAATAAGAAAAAAAACTATAACAAGAGAAGCTCAACAAAGCTACTGCGTAGGCTGCTATCAAGAACCATATTAGAAAAAGAATTTTTGGCAAATTTTTATTATGGTTTCATTGCAGGGAAAGTTAACAAAAATTCCCAATTTCATTCTGCTTCTATTCAGCCCCCCAAAGAAAGAACTAACTTGTTCTTTACCATCATCTATTTTGCAAACACCCTACATGTTAAGCAAGGATTAAGTCAATGACAGGATTGAAGGGAAAAAGGGGAGAAAGTGACAATTTCAATGTTAAAATTATGTAATTTTAAGTTGAAACTTCTAAAGAATGGCTCAGATTCTGCAAATCAGGTGAAAATACATGAAAAATTCTTCTACTGTTTAAAACTGAGTGTGGCCCTCTGGGAAAGACATGGATTGGTTTGCTGGAAAAGAGGATGGCTCTGAAATCAGACTCCAAACCAGGCTCAGTCAGGCTCTGCTTCTTACTAGCCATAAGGTTTCAGACAAGTTACTGAACTTTCAGTTTCCAGAGTCACAAAGGGATGGTAGCACTTAACAGGCCATTGTTTTCTCCCATCCTCTCTTCTCTCATCACCTCCCCACCCATTCTGTGAAACCTAAGAACCCACACCTTCTAAGAGGATATAGAGGAAAAAATCCACCATGCTTCCGGGTTTTTGTTTCCTCCAGTCATGACCTGGACTTTAGCCTCTCTGGTCCCAATGACTGTGCCACCTGTCACTCCTATAATGTTCTGGATATCTCTCTTTAGCTGACCCTGATAGCCATGCCTTCCCTCCTTTCCAAAGCTACTGGTGGGCCACAGGAACATCTGCTGGACATCTCTGTCGTATCCACTCCTCCTCTCCCTCAATTAACACTTTGACTCTGCTGGGGACACCAAGTTCCCTGGCAATCATTTTCTTGTTCACACATCATCTACTTCAGGTCACAGTCTTCCTCTCTGTTCCAACTTGTAGCATCATGAATTCATTCGACAGATACCTGATCCCTCTGAAGAGTAAGGTGTAGTGGGGGAGAGAGAAGCTCTAAGTAACAAAACAAACAAAATCTCTAAATGGAGAGCTTAAATTTAAGCAGAGACGTAAGCAAATACACCATACCTAAGAAGGTAAGCATATCATCAGAAATTGTGCTAAGAGATAAGAGAGGAAGTCATAATGAGAATTTAGTGTGGGGGTGGAACACGTACTTTAGACAGAGCGATCTGTGGCATTTTAAGTGGGGTCATGAAGGACAAAGAGTGGGTCAAGCCTAGAGTGAGGTGGTGAAGGACACTTCAGACTGAGGAGAAACAGCGCCTCTAGAGCCCTTTCCTTTCATGCCTTCTCAGAACTCATTCTGCAGCTGTGGTTAGTCACCAGCAGAACATGTCCCAAATCACTGACTGAAATCCACCAAGAAAACCTGCTCTCCTTCTCACTTAATTACTTCCATCTCACCCACAACTCCAAACCACTGACCTATTTTCCCCACTGAAGGACTTTCCTCACCACCTTCAGTTCACAATCCAGTGTATAATCTTCATTTTTCTCTTTATTCAATTTATAACCCCTCCCCCTCACTTATACATTCAATCCTTTGACTCTCCTTTCTTTCAAAATCCCAGTCTCTCTGGCTATTCTGAGACCACAACTGAACCACTGAGCATTGCTGGATACCTCCCCTCCCCGACAGACTGGAATTTCACACGAGTCTTCCCACTACAAAGTTGCGCATGAGTCTCTATTAGTTCCCACCTGAATCTCAGTACAGACTACCTAACATCTTCTTTCTTCTCTACTCTGACCTTGGCTTTGACAATACCCTCCAATTTTTCTAATTATTCTTCTCAGAGTCTTCTGCCATCTTCTCTTCTGACCTAAAGGTCCGAGATCTTCAGGACTCTCTCTTGGGCCATTTGCTCTCATTGTTCCACATTCTTCCCAGGGGATCTCACCCATTCCCATGACTTTAAATATAACATCTATATGCTAATAATTCCTAAATTTCTCTCTTGCCCAGACCACTGCTCTAGTTTTAAGACTACTATGCTAGTTTGAATCACCATCTTTTCCAGATAGTATTACCACAATCGTTCCTAAATGATTTCTCTACTAATAATTATCTACACACATAAGCCAGAGTGATCTTCTTGAGATATAAATCAGATCACGCCATTCCCTTACTTATAACCCTTCAACAATTTCAACTACTTTCAGAAAGAAATCCTAAAACATGTCTTAGTTTCCTGTGACTGCTGGAATAAATTACCACAAACTTGGAGGCACAAAACAGAAATATATTCTTTCACTGTGCTGGAAGCCAGAAGTCTGTGTTGTCAGGGCCACATGCCCCCAAAAGCTCTGCAGGGAATCTAACTCCTTCGCTCTTAGGGTTCGGTGCTTCTGGCCGCGTGGCTGTATCACTGCAATCTCTGCCTCTGGCTTCACACGGCCTCTGCTTATCTCCTCAGTGTGGCTCTTACAAGACATTTAAATGTCATTGGATTTAGGGCCCCTCCCAATAATCAAAGATGGTCTTATTCAGAGATCCTTAATCACATCTACAAAGATCTTTTCCCCGAATAGTCATGTCACAGGTTCCAGGGATTTGGACACGAACTATGGACCGTCATTTAGCACACCACAGCCTCCGACCTCCCCTGATGTCTCTGCAACCCCTGCAGCTTCATCTCCATCACCCTCTCTCTCCCCACCCAGCTATTCCCCATCTAACATTCTTTCCTTCTTTATCTAGGAAGCTCTTTTCCACCGTGGTCTGTGCCTATGCTGTTCTCTTTCTAGTCTTACCTGGCTAACTTCTCCTTCACATCATCAGTTAAGTCTAACTTCTGCAGAGAAGTGTTCCTTGACCCTGTACAGTTAAGTATGTCTCTACTGATATCCTCTCTCAAAGTACCCTGTTCCTTTCCTTGACAGCATTTGACTGTTTTCCTTTATTTCATCAAGTTATATTTACATGTGAATTTGTGTATTTACTGGCTAATATTTGTCTCCACCACTGAACCAAGGAACTCTTCCTACTGTCTAACAAAACACATCTGTTTTGTTCACCTCTCCATGTATACCCAGAGCACAGGATAACATCTGGCACATAATAGCATTCACTAAACAAGGGAGCACTAAATAAATAGAGTACCTCTCCTCCTTTTGAACAGGATTAGATAAATGCAAATAAATGTGCTAGAAAATGGTGACCAGAAAGCTGAGGATACCACTGGCCTACAGCAGGTCTTTCTCCCAGCTCAGCCTGGGAGAATGAGAAGCTTGGCACAAAAGGAAAAGTAATAGCCAATTAATTACTAGTAAGTTAAAACTTTAGTATTTAGTTCTACCATAGACAACTGTACAACTCAGAAACTCATTTCACCTTTTACAATAATGTCTACTTCCTGGCCAAAAGGACTGACTGAGGTTTCTCTGAATTTTAGGAAAACTCCAATACAAACTGATTTCTATGCCCTACAGAATACTAAGCAGAGAGACTCACATATATATTTAACTTTCTTAATTCTGCTAATTAAAAAAGTGACTCAAGTAGTATTATTAATAAGCAGCCCTGCTGGCTTGTTCTAAAGTCTAGCAGGCACACAGAAAGAAGAAATCTTTCGTGGAACACCTGAAATTCTCCAGCCACTCTTCCTGAAGTTTTTTTTTTAAATCTAGATGTAATTCACATAACACACAATTTACTCTTTTAAAGGATACAATTCAATATTTTGACCAAAGTTGTGAGACTGCTGTCACTAATTCCAGAACACTCTCATCACCACCACCCCAATCCCTCTCTGTTAGCAGTCATTCTCTCTTCCTCCTCCCCTAGACTCTGGCAACCACTATTGTCCTCTCTCTATGGATTTTCCAGTCTTTTTCATGAAACTGAAATAGATGAAGTGGTTCACAGAGTTGCAAGAGTCACTAAGGAAGAGAACAAGGTTACAACACTAAGTAGGTATGGTAACTTTTAAGTGTACAAAAAAACAAGAGATGGGCGAGGCCTGTGGCTCATCGAGTAGGATGCCGGCCCATATACCAAAGGTGGCGGGTTCAAAACCGGCCTTGGCCAAACTGCAAAACAGAAAAATAGCTGGGCATTGTGGCAGGCGCCTATAGTCCCAGCTACTGGGGAGGCTGAGGCAAGAGAATCGCCTAAGCCCAGGAGTTGGAAGTTGCTGTAAGCTGTGTGACGCCACGGCACTCTACCGAGGGCAATAGAGTGAGACTCTGTCTCTACAAAAAAAAAAAAAAAAAACAAGAGATGAGTGAAAATACATTTTGAACACCTGTATGTATTCTAACTGTGGATGTAAGACACCTAATGTTAAAGCTGAGTCCTTAGACCAGCCATTCTCAGGCAGTGGGGTGGGTGGGGGGGCTTAGTCAGGAATCACTACTGAGGAAGCCAAGCGCCACTGCTAGAGGGGAACTGCACTCGTGGGTAGGAGAAGTGTGAGGATATGTGGTTTACAGGACAAACACTTTTCTTTTTGGCCCAGTGTTTTAGAATTGATGCTAATGTGCCCAGGTGCCCACCTGCTTCCTTTTATAACGGACCCAAAGGGTCCCTGATCATTTCCAGTGTGTTCATGAGTTAACGAAATCATAGTGCTAACACCACTTCCTACTCACCTTGGTTAATGACACCTTGGTGGAAAAAAGGAATCTTGACTTTCTCATTATTCTAAGGTCTCCATTTTCAAGTAAGTAAAACTATTATAAACTTAACTTACCTCTGTTACCATCATGAAAGTATACACACGAGCATGATCCCATAAGCTAAAATCATCACAATCCATTTGCAAAAATAATCAGACATACATTTTATTTTATATGTCTTAATCGACCTTGTAAACACATTCACAACAGAAAAAAGATGGAAACCACTCATTACATAGAAAAAAATTCAAGAGGTTAATTTCAACTCAATTCATCATTCTTGGTGCTCAGTTAAAAATATTATTAAAACAGCAATTGAAACGGACAGACAAGTCAAAACTAAACACTTCATTATTTAAAATCAAGATCCTAAACCCACTAGCTACATAACTTAAAATAATCTCATCTTCAACTTAAAAAAGCTTGATTTGACAACACATAACAAATATGCAAGAGTCTACTACAGTGAGTAAACAAATTTGCGTTTACAAACAAGTTATTTTCATTTAAAGAGACCCTTCTGATGACTAAATTATCATTTTTAAAAAACTGCTAAATATGCTTATTTAGATACTAATTGATTCATAGAATTGGACATTAAAGGACATAGTGAACTGAAACTCCTTGCCCACAAAATATTTTCCAATAACTGTTACTGAGCATGTAAATTACTTAGATCAGGTTTTAATTGTCTACAGCAAAAGAGAACTTTGGCTAATAAATTAAAATTTGAGAATTAAAGGATATTTTGTTTATAGCATTATACTATGTTTTTGGAATTAAATTGGATTGGCCTATTTATAAAAATGTGAAAGTTTCGTTGTTCTGTTACATACATTTTTGTGAAGAATGAACAGCCTAACTGTTCTGAATTACTGATGTAAATAAAACACCAGCCTAAAATTTCTTCCTAAAAGATTACTGGGTCATACTCAGCAATTTAGAGTAAAAAGTAAATAAAGAATTTAGTACTTTACTGTTAAAAAGCCTCTGTTCCCTTTTGATAGGAGCATCAAGATACTAAAAAAAAAAATAACTCCAGTAAGTAGTTCCAGAATATATCAATTTTAGTTCTCCCACGTGATAGAGGGCTAATAAGAACAATAAAAAATAAATAAAAAGAGAAAATAAAACAATAAGTAAAAAATGCAACATTTTTTAAAACAACTGACTGGTCAAGGGGAGTAGGTAGGTTTAGGAGATCTCTTTTGAAAAATCAAGAGCATTATTATAAATCCTTCTTAAATTAAACCCAGGGCCAAATGCACTGTATGCAGAATCTGGACAACCCTTGGATAAATTTTAAGGTTGCTGAATAACTTACAAAATAAATGAACACATTTTCATTTTAAGAGCCTAAGAAGAAACAAAATATTCAAGATTGCATAGCAATTTCAATTTTTGAAATGGTTATCCTAAACCATATTTTTAAATTCATATTTTGCAAAATTCCCCCTCTCCAAGTCATCAAGTACACACTAAAAACAAGTGTACTCATGAATACTGTGGACTAATTCTTTATAAAACATGCATTCTTCATAAATCTAGACCAAAGTAAAATTATTAAAATTTAATTTTAAATCCAGCTTGTGATTTCTGGATATAACATTAGGATAAAAATCAATAAAAATCCTTTTTTTTAAAAAAAGCATGTTTACTTCTCAAATAATTTAGTTTGGAAAATATTTATATTCTTAGTAAAAACATTACTTTTAGAGTCTAAAGGTTTTAAAAACAAAGTTGGTTTGACAACTGTCAAAATGAAATGGCTACAAATACTGACTACGATTTCTTAACCCACAGAGATAAACCACTGATAAGTCAAGCTCAGTTCACTTAATTTTTAAAACCATTTCTCTCTTCCAGCTTCAAAAGTGGACTAACATTGCCCAACTGTTCAACATTACTTATGTCAGAGCAAAAAGATAAAAAGTGTTGTAAAGATGTCACAGTGACTGACAGCGGTATAATGTACAATCAGTATTTCAGAGCTGGAAGGAATCTTTGAGATCTAATCCAGCACCCACATTTTACAGATGAGGAAACTAAGGTCCAAACATGTTAAATGACCAAAGTCACATTCCTCAGTTGAGCCATTTATTCAGTCAGTCAGTCATTTACCTACTTGCCAGAAGCTGCCTGAAGGTCAAACTTAGTGCTAGGTACTGAAAGCGAGCTGGAAGGCAGTATTCACATCTGTCAAGACTGTCTTTTTTCCTTGCATGTTTAAGATAAATCTTAAATATACTGATCAACAAGAACTTATAGAAGACTTCCCCAGCCTCTGTGAATCTGGCCCACTTTCACTTTCACATATTTCAGTAAACACAGTTGGGTTTAACTTCAGAGAGGCCTCAATTGTGTTTACTTTAAATGACTGAGCATTAACAAAGGGGGCATAGCATTCTGAAAGAGTCCCTTTTTAGTACATTTATAACTTAAGGAAGTGCAATCAGAAAATGCCCTACACTAAGAAAAGTTAATAGAGAGGACAGGTAACAAAAATCAGAGCAATCTGAGGTATCTATATATAAAACAGATTAAGTCCAATAGTTCAAGTGTACAAGATGTGGAATGTAAGTATCTCCCCATTTCATTTAGATATGAGATATCAGATTTAGAGTCTGAGATGCCTGTATGTTAAAAGATCTCAAACTCATATTCAAACTTATACCCTCTAATATATGGTACATACACTTAAAACTAGGCCTTTTTCCTTAAGATCAATTTTCTTTGATTTCTATTTGATCAGAGAATACTAGATTAAAAGATAAACAAAACCTAAAATTTAATGAGCTGGCTAAAAGAACTTCAAATTTTGTGTGTTCAAAAGAGCAATAGCTCGAACTGTACATTTATGAATTTTAATAAAAATGGGATGTGCAGTGAACTTACCCATCAACATAAATCACACCTCATTTTGCTTAGATTTTTACATTACATTTAATGTTAAGTCTGGCACTTAAAGGCTTTGTGTATCTCAATTCACAGTCAACTTCTTTAAGGCAGAGTAAGAGACACATTGACAAAGCTTTTAAATAAAGCAATCCATAAGTAAGGCACTTTGAAACATTAAACAGCATCACTCCCTGCCCCCAGTTTCAGTGTAATATACCAGAAAGAACCACAGCTTCTCAGTGCTCTCACAGATGACAGTCGAGTGACTTCTAAAATACAATCTTCACTGAGGTTCTCTGAAGACTCTTTGACTTCCCCTGTAGCTATAGTCAGCTCAAGATGAAAGTGTTGCTTTGCTCTTCTATTTCTCAAAACTCCAGATTTGATTTTTATCTAGAGCATCACAAGTTCTCATTTGTACACTAGGGCGGCCCTCAGGTGTCCGATAAGCACTAAGACACAGTCCTGAGTGTGGATGAAAAATGGTTCCATCTTCTTTAAAATGCCAGATAATGTTTGTTGGAATAGGCAACCCGTCTTTAGGACAATTTTGCATTCCCACATGACTTTTTTGCTCCGGAACCTCTGCACATAACTCCGTCACAGAATTAAATCTTATTTCTTTGTTTGAAGTATATTCAAAGAATTGATTGCCTCCTTGTCCATGGCATCCAAACAGTGAAAGGTTAGCACCTGTGGGATTGTTGTCAGGAGAGTTATAATCTAAACATTCAGAAGAGATCCCTGAACTGCGAATAGCCCCATGCCAGCCTGGCCTATCCTCTGGAACATGCAAATTAGGAAACACAATTTTCAAATACCAGTCGAAGTTCTTACATCTCAGCCGTTGGCGTAACAATTTTCTTTCAGAAATATCACCGTAAGTCTCTTTCCTTGCTGGAGGGTTTCGATTGTAAAAATGCTCTTTGTACTCGTCCATCCACACTTCCGCTGCCCGAGCAGTATTCTGTAGGAAATTGGGGCGAGCATATGGTGCCCGCTTGGGGAACACGTGGCCCACGTGGGAACACGGGTGGATCTCCAATTTGCCACCACACTGCCACACTCTAAAAGACAGCTCCAGGTTTTCACCTCCCCAGACTTCCATCCCAGTGTCATATGTTCCAAGGTACTGAAAATACTTCTTACTGACAGCAAACAGTCCTCCAGCCATGGTGGGTGATCTGATGGGGTCAATTCTTGATTTCCGCCTGTCCCTTTCATGTTTGGGGACAGAATGCCACTGAAACGTTAAACGCCAGTCAAAGCCACCAATCATGGGCTCCCCTGTTTGCATGTAGAATTCAAAAGTATTCCAATCAATCGTGTCTATAACAGGACAAACAACCACTGTTTCATCTCTACCAATCCTTTCCAAAAGCGGTTCCAACCAACCAGAATTACACTCACAGTGACAATCAAGGAAAGTGAGGACATCCCCAGTGGCAAAAGTGGCACCAATGAGGCGGGCCCTAACCAGTCCCTCTCGCTTATTTGTTCTAATCAAGCGAACTCTCTCGAGATTGCTGATGTAAGTCTCAAGCTGTGTCTTCAAATAAACTCTGTCACTCAAGTCATCCACCAAGATGATCTCCTTCAAAAGGACGGCAGGAGAAGTTTCTAAAACACTGTGAATGGTGCGGAGCAAAGTTGACCAGGCTTCATTATAGAAAGCAATAATAACAGAGGTGGTGGGAAGTCTCCTGTAGTTGAACTTCTTGGATTTACACTCATACATTCTTTTATCCTCTATGTGGCGGTGCAGGGAAATCCTGTCACTGAGGTAAATATTGATGGCATATCTCTCAATGAGTTCTTCTTGCTGCTTCAGTTCACCCTCGTTGAGCTGGAGTTTGCTGGCTTTCCCCCACTCCCCAAGTGCATGGGAATCTGCAGGCGGCTTTTCATAAAGTGGGCGAGACAAATCCTCTGCCTGTTCCTGGTGACGCAGGGGCCGTCTTGAACCCAAATCCCTGGCACGGCCGGCTCCTGGGGAGGCATGGAAAGAGGATACCAAGAGCTCCACCAGGATATAGGCCACTGTTAGCATCGCCAGTACCAGGCAGCTCCTGCCTGCCCAAGTCCACCTCACGGCCATCCGGATCCTCATGGCCAGGGCGCAGAGGCAGCCACCCAGCCACTACGCACGGGAAGGGCTGCGGAACGGCAGCTTGAGCTCCGGGCTCAGGTAGGGTGCACTTCCCAGCAGGTCCTTCCTTTCCTGCAGGCGCGCGGCTCCCCTCAGAGGCAGCGGCAGCCACCTGGGCTTTCCAGGGCTTACCTGAGACCTCTCGCTTCTCGGCCTCCGGCACAGTCCAACTCCTCTCTCCGCACTTCCTCCTGTTTCTCTCAACTTTTCACAAACTCTCCAGCCAGCACCCCACCCTCCCCGGGCCGAGGACAAAGCCCTCCCCTTCCCACACGCTCCTCCTGCTGGTTAGTTCGCGAAAGGCGCCTGCCAGGCCCTGAGCGACAGACGGGCGGCTCTCGGCGGGGCCGGGGGACCGTTGCTCCCAAGCCCCCACACAGGGCCTGTAGTTCTCTCTCCCAGGGGCCCAGCCTGCACAGGAGTAAAGGGTTCCGACCTGCTGAGCGTTTGTTTTATTACAAAAGAAAACAAGAATGAAACTTACCAAGTTGTTTGCCGTTGGGGCTGAAGTCCACAGAAGTGATCGCAGCTTTGTGGCCTTTAAAGTAACGCTCCAGAACCGGGTCCTCCTGAGAAGGAAAGTTGTCACATTTTGAAAACAGGTGCAGACCTCGACTTCTGCGGGTCGGGATCAACGCTGCCCCTCCCCGGGGGTCCTGCCTGGGAACGGCCACCTGGGCGGTGAGTTTGCGGGGCTGGGGTGCCCACTACCCCTACGGGGAGATGCTGGGCGCCGTGGTCCCTGCAGCTGCGACAAAATCCTCCATCCGCGCGTCCCAGAATCAAGTGCATCTCAGGGACCACCTGGGCAGCTCCTCTGAAATGCACGTTCCTGGCCACCCCCACGCCGGGACTGAGCAGGTGGGGTCCCGGGTTTGGGATTTAAAAAAACCTCCCAGGTGATTCTGACGCAAGCGCTCCACGGAGACTCGGAGAATTCTGGAGGCCATGGGGCCGCCGGGCTGTCCGCGGCGCTGGGGCGAGCGCTCGGGAGCCGGGTCTGGGCTGGGCGCCCCCGCCTCCCAGGTGGCAAGAGAGTGAGACGGCGGACGCCCCAGGGCCAGGGGCGTAGGGTTCAGGACCCGGCTGCAGACACCTGCCTCCATCTCCCGCCAGGTGCCGGGTGGTCCCCACCTGGCCTCGCACCCGAGGCTCCGGGGACTGGGGGGTCCCCGCCCGCCCTTACCGTGGCGGAGGCCATGGGAGGAGTGGTCGGCGTGGGGATCCTGCGGGTGGGGGAAACTGGGGGTGGGGAGGGGACGGGGTAGGAAGGGGGACCGTGCGGCGCCCGGAACCGTCTGCCAGAGTGGCAGCGCCTCCCGGTCACTACAACAACGGCGGCCCAGTCCAACCCCGCGCTCCAGGCATGTCCAGTCGAACCCCGAGACTCCGCGAGCGCGGGAGAGCGCGGGCCTGTGCCGGCGGGCGGTCTGAACACTCACAGGCCAAGTAAGGCTGCACACCGACGCCTACGGTTTACTAACACTCGGCTTCCCCGCGGTTTGACGTCCGGAGGGGCCCGTAACCAGGACAGGAGTGAGACGGATGAGAGGGAGGGGGTTGGGAGCCTGTGATCGAGGCGATCAGCGTTCTATTACGTGTTAAAGAGACCGCGCCCGCGAGTGTCAAGCGGGTCCCCAACAGTTTGTAATGATGAGGGAGCGAGATTGATAGGTCGAGAGGGACGGCTTGCTAGTTATTAATATATTCGAGGAAACTAAACTGAATCTCTGAAGGACATTTGAATTTGTTTAGGCCTCTTTTCCAGTGCCCTGCGTGGCGTAGATTTACAGAGGGTTCCCCCCACCGAAGTATACACATTTTCAGAAAGAACGAAACTGTACTAGTATTGTAATACTCTATAGATAGCGATAACAAAAGGTGAGTACAAGTCACGTTGAACACCTCTTGTAATTGCACAAGTCAAACGTGCCTTGAGTATTACAAATTTAATATAGTTTTTTCTTTCTTAAAATGTGTATTTCTTTTTGTGGCACTCCTGTATGTGGATGCTGGGTCCGCTTGATCAGTAAATGAGCAGACGAGTAAGTGTCCATCCGATTAATGCTTTTCTGTGAGTGTTTCTTTCTCATCTGCTCCTTTGGTATGGCTTAGAGCAATAAACTTACACAACAGCATATTTAAAGTCTTTAGGAAGACTTAGAAACGTGGTTTTTATTTGAAGTTATTGGAAAACCATTGTACAGCCTTTCTTACACATAATAACATTTGTGCTTCAGAAAAACTCTGAAGTTGGTAGAATTTAAAAATACCATCAACATTTTCAAATTGCAAACTTCATTCCTAGATATTGATTGTAAAGGTTATGCATACACAGCTCTTCCAATTCTAAGTCCATATCCTTTTCATACCCAGCCTTAGAAGGTCTTGTCTGAAAATTACATATAAAGTTTCTTGACAGCATAAAAAGGCTTGGTGGCCACATACACCGAAGCTGGCAGGGTTGAACCGAGCCCAGACAAGCTAAACAACAATAACAACTGCAACAGAAAAATAATCGGGCATTGTAATGGGCGCCTGTATGCCAGCTACTTGAGAGGGTGAGGCAAGAGTATTGCTTAAGCCCAAGAATTTGAGGTTGCTGTGAGCTGTAATACCACAGCACTCTACTGAGGGCAACATAGTGAGACTTTGTCTCAAAATAAATAAGTAAATAAATAAACTCATGTATCTGGGTTGATGAGTCTCATATTTGAGCATTTGTAATGTTGGTTTAGGGGCCTTATTCCCAGAGACATATTCAACACATTTGGGGTGGGATCCAGAGCTCTACTGATACAAGTTCCATGGATGATTACTATGGGAGCCTCAGCTGTGTATGCTGAGAAACACTGCTCTACTCTTGGGGATGATGTGCTGGGTATTGATACCAGCACCTTGTCAGCAAGCTGTGGCAGGTCTCTAAGTTTTGCTATTTAGCCCCACCCTAGGTTTGCCTTATTAAAAAAAAAAAAGAAAAAAAGAAAAGAAAGCCTTGCATGCTTGAAAATAATGCTGGCTACTGGTGGGAATGTAAAATGATATAGCACTGTAATTTGGCAGTTTCTCAAAAAGTTAAACAAAGTTAAACATAAAATTACCTTATGATCCAGCAATTCTACTGCTACGTATGTTAGCAGCCTCCAAGTAGAGGTATTTTCAGATTCTTTGTGATCATAAGAAAAAAGGATTTCAGGACACACCACATAAGCCAAGCAAGCAGCTTTTATTGAAAGTGAAAATGAAAGTACCTTCTCTCTCTAGAGAGTGGGCAGGCTGGAAAAAGAGCAATCGCAGCAGAAAGGAAAGGGGATTTTTGTCTTTTGAGGTCTCACTAATTGAGGAGAGGCTAAGGGGCTGATTTTTTCCCTAAGAATTTGGGTAGTAATTCCTAGAATTGGGTTCCCTCCCATTTTCATACTTTATATAGTTGTTTCAGAATGTCCTGGCAATTTCAAGGGCAGAGGGCTTTTAAAACCACAATGACCTTGTAAAGAAACAAAGTTTGACCTAGACAGCTGAGGAATCAGTTGAAGCTGGTCCTTGTGTGTGGTTATTAACCCCACCATAGTTAGATTTTAACACCTGCACCCACTCGGCCAGCCCTTGCATCCTGCTCCTAGCTTAGTAGCCTAGTTAGCTTCTTCCTGAGGGTTGTTTATTTCAGCACCTGCACCCACTCTGCCAGCCCCTGCATCTGGTCTCAGCCCTGTCTCCTCACAGACATATCCCACAAGTATTGAAAACAGATACTCCAGTGGATACTTGTGCAGCAGTGTACATAACAGCATGATTTACAACAGTCAAAAGGTGGAAACAACCCAAGTATCCAACAGATGAATGAATAAATGAAATGTGATATATACATATAAGGAAATGCTATCCAGCCATAAAAACAGGAGTGAAATTCTGATACATGCTACAGCGTGAATGAACCTTGAAAACATTATGCCAAGTGAATAAGCTAGACACAACAGAACGTGTATTGTGTGATTCAATTTCTACGAGGTACCTAGAATAGGTGAACTCAGAGAGACAGAAAGTAGAATAGAAGTTATGGGGAGCTGGGTTATGGGAGACTGGGGAATGATTTTTTAATGGTTTCTGTTTGGGATAGTGAAGTTTGCACAACATTGTGAATGTACTTAATGCCAGTGAATGTTACACTAAAAAAGTTCAAAATGGTAAATTTTATGTTCTGTATATATTTCACCAGAAAAAAGAATGCTGGAAACTGAAGTGTAATCAAGACCTTAGGATTGCTCATGGCTGTGACATATCTACTATTGGGCACATCAGATGAACAGAAAAAAGAAGGAAAAGCTCGCTCAAACGAGAGAATTTAAGTGTAGGTTTTTTTCTAGGTCTTTTAGTAAAAGTTTTGTTTTCTTTTTTTGCTTTTCCCCCAATTATCAAAAAACACATTTTTAATTGAAAATATGGGGGATGGGGCAAAAATTACCTATTATTCTGTCATTTGATCTTTAAAAATGTGCTATCTACCTTAATGTCCTCATTACATGCTACTCTTTTAAGTACCTTACAGATTTTTGACATTTAACCCTCATAACAATCTTATTAGATGCTATTATTACCATTGCTGTTTTACATGTGAGAAAAGTGAAAGGCAGAGATATAAGAAGCTGAAGAGCTGAAACTTTCAGACACCAGTCAGTCTGCCTCCAGAATCCCCTCTCGAAGTCATCATGCCTTTCGCATGATTGCAGGCATTTTGTAAATATGTAAAATTTTGCATTTTTGCCAAGGTTTTAATAGTAAGATTTTAAAAAAATCATATATTTCCATTCCACTGTCCTCATTTGTCATTCCAAACTGCTCTCCCCAAAGTTCTTTTCCATATTTGATTTTGTTCTTTTCTGCTTTTCCTCACTTTGCAAACAGCAAAGACTCGGAGGTAGACATTTGGAAATGTGGTCACAGTTGGGGAAGTATGTTCTAACCTCAAGCTTCTTACGTGCATGTAATTCATCTTGCAGTAGTGATTGTCTGGGACCTACCCATGTTGCAAACTTACTGTTAATATGGATGGGAGCCCCGAGCTTGAGCAATATTTGAAAGCCTACAAAGTATCCTTGGAAGCTAGGTATTAAGTAGGGCATACTGACCTTTACTTAGCCCTTCTATTCCCAGGCCCCTCAAACCAAAAATTGAATTTATCCATATGAGCAATATAAAGGATTATTTTTATTTTAACACCACTCCTTCCTAGGCCTTCAAATTTGGAAATGCAGGCACAGCGCTGAAGTGCCATCTTCTGTTCACATTGCTACATGGCACTTGGACAGAACGTGCTTCCCAGCCTGTTCACAAGCCCTGGAACTCTCTTCTTGACACAGTTGCTCCAAAGTATAGGAGAGCACATGGGAAGGAAAAGTTTGAGATGGATGTGAATCAATAAATCAGTGCGTTTTTGAATAAAGAATTATTTTTTAATCAATAGCCTCCAAACCTTATCAACTGTATAGGATACACTGCATATTTTATCTTCCCATCTTTCTGTCCTCTGGCTCCTGCTACTCTACAGGCGCTGTCCTCTCCCTTGTAGAGTATTTCTGTAACCTCTAAATTGCTTTGTGACCTTAAAACTATCCCCCCACATGTCTGTCCTGCACACTGCCAACAAATACATAAGAATCCCCAAGGTAGCTAGCCAGAAGTACAGATCCTGGGCCCCACCCCAGAGGTTTTGGCTTAGGTCTGATGGGAACACTATCTGTATGTTTTCAAACAAGGTTTCTCGGTGATTCTAATATATATCAATCAGGACCTGGGAAGTTATATCTATGTGAAACTTTCTCTGTACCCATCCCACCTTTAAAAATATGATTTTTCTCCCTCTCATTCCCAATATTATGCTACTTAGAGTTCTGAGCATTATTTTATGTTGCCATGTCACATCTATATAACGTTTATGTGTCTGCCCACACTCATTATAGTGAAAGTTCAGTAAGGCCAGGAACTGCGATGTGTTCACCTTGGTGTCACTGCAGGTGACACAAGTCCAGACAGCTAGTAGGGGCACAGTAAACGCTTTCTGTGTTGTTTGAGGACCTAACCGGTGGCTGTTCAGCTCTGCATTCACTGAAAAGGCCGATAAAAGAGAAATCATTGTTAAAATCTAACTGGGTAAACAGGACAGACCACATACCAATTAGTGAAACTAATCAACACAAAAACTCAGTTATGTGAACTGATAAGTCCAAAAAAAATGGTCAAGTCCATGAGATCATAGGAATGTTACAAAATATCTATAGAGTAACCACAATTCTGTATTTTAATAGTATAAAATATATTTAAATCATTTGATTAGTCTTTGGAGATGTACTTGTATTGGAAAGACTTTATAGGAAAAAAAGGTCTTCAGCTGTGATTTTAAAAATTAGTATTAGTAGGCTCAGTGCCTGTAGCTCAGCAGCTAAGGGTGGCAGCTGCATACACTGGAGCTGGTGAGTTTGAACCCAACCCAGGCCCGCCAAACGACAATAACAACTACAACCAAAAAAATAGCCAGGTGTTGTGGTTGGCACCTGTAGTCCCAGCTACTTGGGAGGCTGAGGCAAGAGAATCGCTTAAGCCCAACAGTTTGAGGTTGCTGTGAGCTGTGACTCCATGGCACTCTACCCAGGTGACAAAGTGAGACTGTGTCTCAAAAAAAAGAAAATTAGAATTAGTGATTGTTAAGGGTGGAGGGCAGAGGAATGGGAAATGATTACTAATGAAAAAAGGGCATCTTTTTTAGAGTGATGAAAATGCTCTGGAATTAGTGGTGATAGTTTTACAATTTGATAAATGTGTGAAACCCCTGACTTTTACACTTAAAATCACTAGATCAATGGTTCTCAACTTTCGTGGGCATTAGAATCACCCAAAGGGACTTGTTAACCTGCAGAACTTGTCAAAATGGGGCGGTGCCTGTGGCTGGGGTGAGTAGGGCGCTGACCCCATATACCGAGGGTGGCAGGTTTGAACCCGGCCCTGGCCAAACTGCAACAAGAAAAACAGCCAGGCATTGTGGCGGGCCCCTGTAGTCCCAGCTATTCGGGAGGCTGAAGCAAGAGAATCACCTATGCCCAAGAGCTGGAGGTTGCTGTGAGCTGTGATATAACAGCACTTTACTGAGGGCAACAAAGTGAGATTCTCTCTCTAAAAAAAAAAAAAAGAACTTGTCAAAATGCAGATTGCTGGACTCAGAGTTTGCCTTTCAACAGGTCTGGGATTGGGTCCAAGAATTTATGTTCATGACAAGGACAAATTCCAAGGTATGATGCTTAATGTTATTGATGAACCGTCCTGTGACAATGAGCAGACTAAAGAAAAAGTAGACAGGAAGAGAGACAGAGAGTAAAATGGTGTTTGCCAGATCTGGGGTTTGTGACATAGGGAGTTACTGTTCCATGAGTATAACAGTTTCAGTTTGTGAAGATAAAAGTGGTTCTCGAGAGGGATGGTTACCTGATTACAAAACAATGTGGATATACTTAATGTCACTTAGATATATAGTTAAAAATGGTTAAATAGCAAGTGTTACACGTGTATTAATGCAATAAAGAAAACTAGGGGGTAAGCATTGAAAGTGAAGAAGGCACACGAGTGAAGTCATCACATTCGTGGAATGAACTTCGGTACAAGGGGGGCTCTCTAAGAATGAAGGATTCTGGGCTGGGTGCAGTGGCTCACGTCTTGTAATCCTCGCATGCTGAGAGACCAAGGTGGGTGGATTGCTTGAGCTCAGGTGTTTAAGACCAGCCTGAAAAAAGAGCGAGACACTGTCTCTACTAAAAGAAAAAATTGCCAGGTGTTGTAGTGGGCACCTGTTGTCCCAGCCACTCTGGAGACTAAAGCAAGAGAAACATTTAAGTCCAGGAGTTTGAGGTTGCTGTGAGCTATGATGCCAAGGGACTTTACCCTAAGTGAACAGAGTGAGACTCATCTTGGAAAAAAATAAAGAATAAAGGACTGTGGCATTATTGAAGTGGTGGTAGTAGAACTATAAAGAAAGAGCTAGATATGTGTGCAGGTGTAGCATGATTAAGTGAATTATGGAAGGGGACAAAAGAAACTGAGCTGCTGTCCTTGGTCCTGAAGCAACAGTATCTGCTGGCAAATAGCCATCTTACCAGTCCTAGAAAACTGGTAATTTCTCTCCAGGGTTTATAGTTTAATGTTTACTCTTTTACCCCCAAGATGCTGTAGCTTATACTGTCTCAGAAAAAATATTTTTCTGCCCCAGAGAAAATAAAATCATGGTAGTAATTCACAGTGTACCTAGCTAATCCCATGTATTTTGGCAGCTGTAAAAGAATGTTGACACTTAAAAGAATGTTTCTCCCTTTTCCAACTAGAAAGAAAAGAGAGTGCACGCCTTCTCCATCCAAATCATAACATTGACCATGGGAAGGTCAGCTGCTGTGAAGCATCGTTAAGACCTTCCTAGTAACCATACAAGAGGAACGAGGAGGAAGATGGAATGGATGTTGGCTGGCAGGGCTTTGCCACAATGTCACACCTCAAGGAAGCTTCCCAGAGCACTCTACTTACCGTGGCTCCTTCTTCCAGCCATTTTCTGTCCCATTACAATATTGTGTTTTCTTCACAGCCCTTGCTATCTCCTTTACTTGGCATGTTCTTCTCCCAAACCTCTGCGGGCCTCACTTTCTTCACTTCCGTTAATTCTCACCACCTTCTCTAGAATTAGTGCCTCCTCTCAGTCTGTATCACTCTGTACTTTTATTTTTCTTCATATACATATTCCTCCCAACTAAAGCTTTGGGTGAATGATTTGGATAGGTATTTCTCCAATGAAGATATATAAATGGCCAATCAGCTTATGAAAAGATACTGAACATGATAGTCATCAGGGAAATGTAAATCGAACCCACAATGAGAGACTGGCACACCCGCACGAGGATGCCTATAATTAAATGGGCCAATAATCACAAGTGTTGGTAGGATGTGGAGAAACTGACCCTCTTAAGTTGCTGATGGGAATGTAAAATGGTGCAGCTGCCTGATACCCAGGAGTGGAATTGCTGGGTCCTGTGGTAATTCTATGTTTAACTTCTTGAAGAACAGTATGGAAATTCCTTACAATTTCAATATGGAGTTACTGTATCAGTCAGCAATTCCACTCATGGGCCAATAATTGGATATATACATCCATACAAAAATGTGGACACAAATGTTCATAGTGGCATTGCTCATAAAAGCCCAAAGTGGAAACAACCCAAATGTCTATCTGCGTAATAGGTAAACAAAATACGGTGGATCTGTACTGCGGAATATTATCTGGCAATTAAAAGGAATGAAGTACTGGTTCATACCCCAACATGGGTGAAGCTTAAAAACATTATGCTAAGTAAAGAAGCCAGACAATGTTTTTGCTTGTTTTTGTTTTTTTGAGACAGAGTCTCATTTTGTCACCCTCAGTAGAGTGCCCTGACGTGATACCTCACAACAACCTTAAACTCTTGGGCTCAAGTGATTCTCTTGCCTCAGCCTCCTGGGTCGCTGGGACTACAAGCACTCACCACCATGCCTGGCTATTTTTAGAGACAGGGTCTTCCTCTTGCTCAGGCTTGCCTGGAACCCATGAGCTCAGGCAATCCACCCATCTCAGCCTCCTGACAATGTATTATTTCATCCACAGAAAATGTTCAGAATAGGCAAATACATAGAGCCAGAAAGTAGATTTGTGGTTGCTAGGGACTGGGAGGTGGAAGAAATGGAGAGGAGTGAATACCAATGAGAAAGGGGCGTCTTTGGAGGGTAGTGAAATATTCTAGAATTAGATAGTGATGGTTTTACAACTTGATGAATGTGCTACAAAAGCCTGATAATTATAATTAAAAATAATTAGGCCGGATGCAATGGCTCATGCCTGTAATCCTAGCACTCTGGGAGGTTGAGGAGGGTGGATTGCCTAAGCTCACAAGTTTGAGACCAGCCTGAGCTGTAGTGAGACCTAATCTCTTAAAATTTTCGGGTGATGTGGTGGGCACCTATATTCTCAGATACTTGGGAGGCTGAGGCAAGAGAATCGCTTAAGTCCAAGAGTTTGAGGTTGCTGTGAGCAATGATGCCAGGAAACTCTATCAAGGGTGACAAAGTGAGACTCTGTCTCAAAAAAAAAAAGTTTTTTTTAGGAAAACAAGCAAAATTAACTACTTATCTCTCACCAGAATATATACAATCGGTAATCCTCATGAGAACGAGGGAACGACTCTCAGGCAGTAGGTCAGAATTGCTCCTGGGCCTTCACTAGGATATAAGCTCCACGAAGGCAGAGACAATGTCTTGGAAATCCACTGCATGTCAGAACAATGTCTGGCACATAGTTTTTGACTTAATGAGTAAATAAAAAGAAGAGATGATTTCTTTATGAAAGGATTAGGGAGGTTTTTTTTATTGAGACTTAACTATATATTATAATAGTTGTGGTTTTTGTAAAAGGAAACTAGATTATTTTAAGATTAGTTTTTCTATGTAAGAAAACAATTCCAAAATCTCAACAGTTTTTAACATAGTATGGGAATATATATATATATTTTTTTTTTATATATATTTTATATATTTTAATATATATATATATATTTTTTTTTTTTTTTTTTTTTTTTGAGACAGAGTCTCACTTTGTCTTCCTCGGTAGAGTGCTCTGCTGTCATAGCTCACAGCAACCTCAAACTCTTGGGCTCAAGCAATTCTCTTGCCTCGACCTCCCAAGTACCTGGGACTACAGGCACCCTCCATAATGTCCAGTTATTTTTAGAGATGGGTCTTGCTCAGGCTCGGGCTGGTTTCAAACTCCTAAGCTAAGGCAATCCACTGGCCTCGACCTCCCAATGTGCTGGGATTACAAACATGAGCCACTGCGCCTGAACAGGAATATATTTTAAACTAGGCTATTCTAGGATTTCTTTCCAATTATAAAAATTATTGTAGTTTAGTTAGTAATGTTATAGCAGGGCCATTTTCATCGTATTCATGTTCCTGAAAAAAATGACTTTCATTCTATAAACTTGGTCACTAATTGGTAGCCCACCCACTGAAATAAGTCTACACATAGGCTCATTAAAGTGTTCAACATTTGAAAAAATTTAAACACTTCCAGGCGAGCCAAGTACTTAGTTTGACTCAAAATACTTCTTCCTGTTACTGTTGCACGTGGCCAGAGTCAGGTCCTTAAATAATTTCCTGTCCCCTTTGTATCAGTCACAAAAGTCTAAGTTACGCTGCTGTTATAATGCCAAAATCTCAGTGACTTAAACCAAGAAAGTTTCTGTTTTGGTCCATCACATCTCCATCAGAAGTCAACTGGGTGCTCAGCCCCTACATCCTTATTTTCCTCTCAGACATTTGCTGTCAGAAAAGCCAGTATCAGGAACTGTTATTTTTGGTAACTGACAGCTGGAAAAGAGGGCAGATGGCGACCATGGTGGCTTTTTAAGGTTTCATTGACCAAAGACAGTCATCTGTCTGATAGAGAAGTATAATTCTCCCAGGAGAAATTGGTAAACAGTGATCCACTCCAACATAGTCTTGGATTGAATGCAAAAATAAATCCATTTTATTAATTTGGCAATATCAAAATTTTTCCTAAATGAAAATTAAGAAACATGTCAACTTTTTGACCCTTTTTTATGCCCCACCACACCTGAAGAGTTGAGGCCACACAGCCCTGGATGAGACAGGAGATGGATTGTAATTGTTTTATTTTGGAAGGTGGAGATTGGAGGCAGGAAACATAGGTTTGAGTTTTATTTTATTTTTTGAGCTAGGTTGGAATGCTGTGATGTCATCACAGCTCACAGCAACCTCAAACTCCTGGGCTTAAGTGCTCCTCCTGCCTTAGCCTCCCAAAGTTCTGGAATAACAGGTGTGAGCCACCTTGTCTGGCTTGAGTTTTATTTTTAAATAAAGGCCCCACAGGTGATTCTGGTTTATTGTTCCAGAATTTTGTGTCTTTGTTCCCATAGGAAAGGATTATTAACTTAGCGACCGACTACTAACTACTATTTTGTTTTGTTTTTAGCAATTGTGATCTGGCCTCAGAGGCCTGCTGCTTTTAGAGAACACACAGATTCATATATATAACTAAAGGTCAGCATGAAAACATTATAGCCTAAACATCAGTGATTAATAAAGGACTCAACTATGTTACTGAAAAGTAAGTACTAATTCATTTTCAAGTCAAGATGAGTAAGTAATTGGGAAAATAAACTCAGAGAGCAGCCTGGAAATTTCCATTAATTTCCATAAAATCATTGAGAGTCGTTCATTTTAGAATTTAGCATTACAGAGGTAATGTAAGCCTTATTGCCATCTTTTGCCTAGCAGATAGGAAGTGTTTATTAAAAGTTAGATCCCTGTCCCTCCCTTTCCTGAGCTTCTGAGGTTTAGGCAAACACTATCTTACCAGAGTAGGGAGAAGGGAGGCAGGTAAGAGGTCAGTACAGTGGTCTCTCCACGGACCCAGTTTGGGCCTCAGAGAGACAGGACACAGGCAGCAGCAGCAGGAGCTGTTTAATGATTGAGCCTGGGGTGACACTGAGCTGCAGGGCTTTGGGTAACCTGCAGGCCAAGTAGAAAACTGTGACAAAAGAAGAGTCTCTCTTCTAGGTCCGAGCAGACCACAGTATGGCCCTGCTACAATGGAGAATGCAGAGATTGACTTTGCTGGGTGGTTGCGAATTATCCAATTCAATGAAGTAATTTAAACTAATGGTTCTCAACCAGGCACAGTTTTCCCCCAGGGAACATTTGGCAACGTCTATAGACACTTATGGTTTGTGGGTGCAGGTGTGGGTGCATCTGGCATCTGTGGGCAGGAGTCAGGGATGCTGCTGACACCCTGCAAGGCACAGGACGGGCGTCACAACAAACAATCCAGCCTCAAATGTCAATAATGCTGAGTTCCAGAAACCATGATTTAAATGAAAGCACTTAGTACATTACCTGGCACTCATTAAAGACTCAATAAATGTTGATTTACAATAGGTGGATCTCCTGGTGTCCATAAGGTTTCAAATACTTGTAAATACCCCAAATTTACCACATATGGTCTATCGAGGGGTCTCTGTACTTTAAAAAAAACCCTTTTTTTTTTAGTTTCTTGAATTGGTATGAGATGTGATAACTTATATACATGAAATTTTCCCTAAAATAAAAAATTAAAATTTTCCCTAAAATTTTCCCTCCAGTAGAGGAGGATTCTACTGCCCTTTTGGTCTCAATTTCTGCTGAGACCTCTGGACAATAGCTGGTCAGTACTCCGTGTTCTAATTGGAAGGGCCGGAACACCTATTTTCCCTAAAAAACTGTTATCAAATCATGGTACATATCAGTTGACGGAATCTTAGACTCCTGGAAAAGCAGTTAACTACATATTCTTCTAAGGTTCCAGGCTTTTATTTCCTGTTTTAGATCAGGAATGTTTGAAATACTGCCTGGAGACATGATAAAGTAAGCTATTTATATATTAGCCAATTTATTATCAGCAGTTACATAATCAGTAATTGACTGTCCTCCTCCTGCTGCTGACTAATACTGCTGTCAGATTCTGTACATACTAATCTTTCTAGATGATGCATATTCAGAACAAAGGAAAATCACAAAAATCAGCTTTGGTAGAAGCCCTATCCAGCAAGCATTTCAGTCTCCTCCTTTTACAGATGAGAGACCAGATGCCCACGAAGGCTCATTGATTTGTCCAACTCCATTCAGCTAATGAGTGACAAAGGTAAGTCTACAAATTGAAGACCTGGATTCAGGGCGCCTCCTCAAGTGACTGACAATGTGTAATCTTCATTCACAGATCATTGCACTCCATGTTCTATGGAATATATTTTTGGTCCTCAAGCCACTGATACATTCATTCTACAAATTTTTTTTTTTTGAGACAGGGTCTCACCATGTTGCCCTCAGTAGAGTGCTGTGGCATCACAGCTCACAGCAACCTCAAACTCTTGGGCTTAAGCAATTCTCTTGCCTCAGCCTCTCAAGTAGCTGGGACTACAGGCGCCCACCACCAACACCCGGCTATTTTTTTTTATTATTATAGTTGTCACTGTTGTTTAGCAGGCCTGGCCAGGCTCGAACCCTCAAGCCCCAGTGTATAAGGCTGGCACTGTAACCATTGAGCTACCGGTACCAAGCCAATTCTACAAATATTGATTGCCCTGGTATGGGCCAGGCAATATATTAGTTATTGGGTATAAAATGACAAGTAAAATTGAGTGCAAGGGTAGAAATCTCACTCATCTTCTAGGTCTAAGCAAATAACAAAGATGAGTGAGGTAGAGTTGCCAAATGTAATATAGGGTGCTCTAACTGAAGTGCATTGAAAATTAAAATAATAATAAATAATTGTTGATCTGAACTTCACATTTAATGTGTTTTGCATTTATATTTACTAAATCCAGCAACTGTAGCTAGCTGGGACCTGGGGAGAGCTGGAAGGTGCACGCTTTAGCGAAAGGGGACAGCCACTTCTTAGTCTGAATAATAACTCCTGCCGGGCATGCAACATCAGTTAGGAAAATCATTGAAATCATCATGATGAACTAGAAACCCAGACCTTTAGTTAAAATCTCCCTAATTTGAAAAGTTTGAAAGTGCTTTGAAAACAATTTTAAAGATTATGTGAGTCAAATGAAAAAGAAAAAGAAGATCATGTCTGTGGATTGTGATGGTATTTAAGCAAGCAAAGAAGTCTTCTCTTTCCCACCTGAATGTAGAGCCGGTTGAGCCATACAAGCATTTTGACTGAGGTCAAAATGTCAGTTTTGATGCTGATGATGACCTGGAGAATAAGTCACTCAACTCCCCAACCTGTGGATTTGGTCCATGAGTCTCCAGGTTTGTTCACCTGACTCAGTCCCTGACTTTCAGAGTCTACTAGGGGCTTCTATTTGCTGCCAGTACGTTGATGAACATCTACACAAGATCCAAGTCCACAGTAGTGAATTCTTGGAGTTAGGTGTGCACGTGGGTTGGGAAGTTCTAGGAGGACTCTGCTGCCCTTTTGGTCTCAATTTCTGCTGAGACCTCTGGACAATAGCTGGTCAGTACTCCGTGTTCTAATTGGAAGGGCCGGAACACCTATACAGGACTTCCAAGGAAGGAGCAACAAACCAGTTTGGGGCTCTCAACAAATATCTATCTCAAAATCGAGTTTGGAAGTGATGGAGCATGTGTCAGTGTGTTTCCTCTCAACCCTGCTCCCCACGCTCATGGGGAAGGGTGAGGTGTCTATCTCCTGCCCCCACCAAGCCTGCTAAGAAGTTAGACTGTATTCGAGATAAGGGCCTCCGCGGGTTTGTTGAGCACAGTGACAGCCCTGTGGCTGCCATGCAGCACACACATGTGGAAATCAAAAGGCAAGCGACAGCTGGCTGTGCTCAGGGCAGAGAGAGGAGACTAGCCTGCCCTGGGAGCAACTGTCCTCCCCCTGAGAATGGAGACTCAGGAGTGTCTCCCCAGGACTGGAGATGAGCAGTATGGGAGAGAAAGAGCACACTGCAGCCTCAGAACGCAAAGGGATCCCCTAAACCCAACAGGAGGATGAAGCTGCAGAGTCCCAGGAGCTGGGGGAAGAATGAAGATGACACACAGAGAAAAGTGCACTGCTCTCAGAGAGCAGAGAGCATGGTAAATGTGTTCTCTAAGAACCTCCCTCCACAGAAGTGCCCAGGAGACCATTTTCTCTGGGGCTCAAACCTGTGGAGGGCTGGTTTTAAATATTTAAAGAGAAGGAATCACTAGTATCCACCTAAGTAAGAGCTTCCTTGCTTATCTCTCCCTCCTCCTCTGCTTTAACCCAAGAAGAACCAGAGTCCTCTTGGTAAGTGAAGAAAGAGGGAAAATAGAGGGAAAAACCACTATGCCCCAAGTTAGATAGGGAAATAGAAACATTCTTCTCCCACCCGATACCCACTGCAGCTTCTGGTGGCTAGAATCAAGGGCAGACGCTTTAAGGTTGAATGAACTTCAGAGGTTTGGTTATTAGATACAGATAGATAGATTATTTATTTATTTATCAAGACAGAGTCTCACTCTGGGGTTGTTCTGGGTAGAGTGCTGTGGTGTCATCATAGCTCATAGCAACTTCAGATTCCTGAACCCAAGCTTGCCTCAGCCTCCCAAGTAGCTGGGACTACAGGCTCCAGCCATAATTAGTCTCCCTTCCTTCCTTCCTTCCTTCTTCCCTCCTTCCTTTTTGAGACAGAGTCTCACTATGTTGCCCTCAGTAGAGTGCTGTGGCATTACAGCTCACAGCAACCTCCAACTTCTGGGCTCAAGTGATCCTCTTGTCTCTGCCTCCTGAGTAGCTGGGATTAAAGGTGCCCACCACAACACCCAGCTATTTTTTTAGAGACGCATTCTCACTCTTGCTCCAGCTGGTCTCGAACTCCTAACCTCCAGCAATCCACCCACCTCGGCCTCCCAGAGTGTTAGGATTTACAGGCATGAGCCACAGCTTCCAGCCCTTAGTTTTTCTATTTTTAGTAGAGACGGGGTCTTGTTCTTGCTCAGGCTGGTCTCAAACTCCTGATCTCACACAGTCCTCCTGCATCAGCCTCCCAGACTGCTAGGATTATAGGCACAATCCACTGTGCCTGGCCTGAGATAGATCTTTTAATTACTGAAATCAAGCTATTTTGTAATTATAGGTGACTGGAAGACATTTTATTATCAGACAAAGAACAGAAAAATGTGAAGCCCCTCCCCTTCTCCTTGTTCCCCACTAAGTTTTTTTCTAGGAACAGCAGAGGAAGGTGGGTTTAAATAGGCAAAAGAATAAAAAAATTCAATTCCCTTTTTTGTCTTTAATTTTTGTAGAAGCAGGTCTCTGTGGCCCAGGCTGGAGTGCAGTAGCACAATCACAGCTCACTGAAGCTTCAAACTCCTGGGCTGAAGTGATCCTCCTGCCTCAGCCTGTTGAGTAGCTGGGTTCAAGATTGCTCTTGGACTCAAGTGATCCTCTTTCCTCAGTTTTTCTTTCTTTCTTTTTTTTTCTGTTTTTAGTAGAGATGGGATCTTGCTGTTGCTCAGGCTGGTCTCGAACTCCTGAGCTCAAGCAGTCTACCTGCCTCAGCCTCCCAAAGGTGCTTGCCAACATGTCCAGCTAATTACAACTTTTTTTGGAGACAAAAAACAGGAGTCAGGAGTTTGTATCAAACTCCTGGCCACAAGGAATCCTTCCACCTTGGACTCCCAAAGTGCTAGGATTGCAGGAGTGAGCCACTGTGATTGGCCAAAGTTGTCTTCACATTGCACTCAACGAAAGTCAATTTTTTGTTAACATAAATACCACACATATTTTTAGTTGAAATGCTACATATATTTTTAGTTACTGAAAACCCATCTCACATCAGCTTGCATAACAGTTTTGGACACAGCTTGATCAAGGCCCCAGCTTCTCTTATCTCTCCCCTCCCTCCATGCTAGTTTCTTCTGCACACTGGCATTCTGTTTGGTGACAGGAGGGCTTCCTATAGCAGGTATAGCTCTGTGCTCCCTGGTTGCTTCTGAAGGACAAAGCATCATTCCCACAATGACAAAACAAATCCCTTCAGTTCCTGTTGGAAGAAGCCCCTCTGTTCAGGGAGGTGCCCTGTACCGGCTGGAGTAGGCCTGTATTAACTAATCCAGTCAGTGGAGCACAATTCAACCACCCAAGACCCTGCACAGACACTAGAGAACAGATGAATCCAACTGAAATGCAAGGCTGCTGCTCAATAGAACAGAAATAGCATAGATGTCAGTGAGATGGGAAAAATAAATCGTGTACCAAAGGAGGTGAGAGGGACTGAATAGCAGACATGGCCTTTGAGCATAGCCTTTAAAGAGGGAAAGGAACTGGGATTAGGTAGAGGCCAGGCTGGAGATGGGGCTGTGAGGGGATGGGCCTGCAGAGTGTCAGGACAAGACACTCTGTTAGAAGAATTAGTGAGAGAACCCTGGGCCACTGAGGCACATGATTATATTATAGAAATCATAAGTAGTTGGTTTGTTGGGGCACAGGGACTCAGGAGTTAGGGGAGGGATGACACACTCAAACAGGGTAATTGGGAAGAGCCTAGTAAAGGGCAGGCACAGGACAGGCCTGGTGCTGGGGTGTGGAGAGTAGCAGCAGGAAGCTGTTGCCATCCCTCCATCTCAGAGAGCCAACCCCTAGGAACCTGGTAGAGTTTGCCGGGTCTGCATGACAGGAGCTGTAGCCCTTGGTACAGGGGGACTGCAGATGCTTAGCAGCCTGGCTCGGAGAGGGGGTTTCTGGGTAAACAATACCCTGACCTCTCCCTCTTCCTCAATGCTGGTGCCTTTTTTTTTTTTTTTTTTTTTTTTTTGAGACAGAGTCTCAAGCTGTCTGTACCACCCTGAGTAGAGTGCCATGGCATCATCATAGCTCACAGCAACCTCCCACTCTTGGACTCAAGCGATCCTCTTTCCTCAGATTTTTTTTTTTTTCTGTTTTTAGTAGAGGGGGGATCTAACTGTTGCTCAGGCTGGTCTTGAATTCCTGAGCTCAAGCAATCCACCTGCCTCGGCCTCCCAGAGTGCTAGGATTACAAGTGTGAGCCACCATGCCTGTCCTACGCTGGTGACTTCTGTTGGGTAAAATCAAACTGATGTTGGAAGGAAAGGCAGCTCGCTGATGCAGTCTGTAGTCTAGGGGAGAACCCTGAAGTCCAGAGAAGAATAGAAGGAGGTGGAAAGTAGATCCAGAGGGACAAATAGAAAACACCCAGCACGGAAAGAGGGACAAACATTTGGAGGAACAAACAGAAAATACCAGATATACTGTGGGTCCTCAGACTAGTGGAAGGTGTGAAAGTTGGAAGCGCTTCTGTCCTCTAGGGGGAGCTCAAGGACTTCTCTCTTTCCACTCACGCCTTCCCGCGGAGGAGACGCATCCAGAGAAGCTGAGGGTAAAAAAGACTCCAGGGAAGGAGCCCTTGTCTAGAGGAGAGAGCCAGGAGGAGGAAAGGGGTTGCTCCTGAAGAGGGAGATCTCCCTTTTGCACTCTAATTTTATATTTGTATTGAATTTTAATAGCAATTAAAAGAATCAAGGCTAATGCTAAGTATTTATAGTGCCAAGTGCTCACAGATTCTTCCAGTAAGCACCATTGTAATTCTCGTGTTGTAGACTAAGTGGCTGACAGATTCGGGACAGGAGACCATGCTCTGCTCTGTTTTTCTCTCATGCCGCTGGTTTAGTCAGCTGGGTCAAAGGTTGCCTTTGTTTAGAATGCCTAACATAACCAGGGTAGGGTCCACGGAAAAGGAGACATCTCTCTCCTACAAGGGAGAGATTTCCTGGTAGGATTTGTCTTCATTTAGCAATTTTAAGCACATATTTGACGATTGAGCACTTACCACCTCCAAGCTCTGAGCCAGCTGTCAAGGATACCCAGGTGAACAGGTTCCAGGCACCACAGAGTAGGGTGTCAGAGCCCGAGTGACTGGATCTGGGTCTCAGGTCTGCTATATGCTACCTGTGCAACCCAGAAAAAGCACTTACATAATTTAACTCTATTTCCTCATACCTAAAATACAGAAAATAAAAAAAAAATACGCAACACTTAGAACAACGCCAGGTAGGTAGTTAATGTCACATATATATGAGCTGCTATTCTTACAGCACACTGGCAGCCTTTGAGAGACACAGAGGACCAAGATCAGGTTCTTGGGCAAGTGGAAAAAAGCCAAAAGGCCACCTACCCCACTACTTCGGGAGGCACCACTTGGTCCAGCTCAGCTTTTGAGTTTTAGGCTGTAGGTCTAATTCAGGGGTGACAGAAAGGTGGGGTTTTTTGCAGTTTTTGGCCGGGGCCGGGTTTGAACCCACCACCTCTGGTATATGGGGCCAGCGCCCTATTCCTTTGAGCCACAGGTGCCACCCAACAGAAAGGTTTTTATATGGCATTTTACCTCTGATTGATTGATGCTGACGGCCTGATCTACTGTGTTAAGAGAGATTCTCGGACTGTGTGTAGAGTTAAGGAGAAAGAATGCCGTGATAGGTAAGTGATGTCTGCCATTGAATGAGGATGGAGAAGAGGCATGTCGTCCTAGCACAGTGTTCTTTTGCCTACCATGACCCTTCAGCAGGGGCAGCTGGGCAGGACTCAGAGGTTTTGATTATAATTGCAGGTTAAGGTAATCCACCTTTTCAGTTTGCCTAGAATGTCTCAGTTTGGGCACTGAAATTCCAGCTCCCCAAGAAATCCCTCAATCTTGGGTATATCACAGTCAATTTCACAGTGTTTTCCATCTACCTGACACTAGTTAAAAAATAAAACAAAAACAAAAAGCTATCAACTCTGACCAGTAGGAGTCCAATTTCAACCTGTGCAAATGCATCTTATTCTGGCCTGTTATCATATTCCCCCCTCACATCCTCAAATGCGCCCTCCCTGCCCCCACTTCACAGTAGCTGACCTCCATAGCTCTCTCCTTTCTGGGCTATTTTCCCTGCTATATCCGTTGAAGACTTAGCAGGAAACAGATGGCACCTTCAAAAGGGTTTAGCTGAAAAGAATTTCGTGTAGGGAATTATTTACAGGGGCAAGGGCAGGGGCAATGAACCAACAGGAGCTGGGGAGACACTAGGAGATTTGTCCTCACCACAGGCGGTCTGCAGGGACTAGGGGAGGGTCCTGATGCCAGCCTGGCATCAAGTCTGGAGCCTCTGTCTCAACTGTGGTGAGGCGAGGAGGCAAGAGGAGGAGAGGGCAGAGATCCCCAGCCTTGCTCTCCTCCTGTCCTCTGGCATCTTGCCAGAGAGAGAGAGGGAAAAAAAAGCCAATGAGATAAAAGGTCTAGAGGAGGTCAGACTCCCAGTCCACGAAGCATGACAGGAAAGGGCAGAGAACAGGTCTAAGAATAACTAGCCCAGGCCACCCTATTGTCACTCAGCTTCCATTCTAGCCCTCTAGCTCCTTACTTAGCCAAAGAAACTCAGGCACTCAACACAGGGAAAACACACGTCAGCTACTATCATTGAAGGGTGATGAAGTTCACCCCTTCCTGGAACCTAAACTGCAACTTAAGTCACCACCAGGATGCAAGGCAGCAGAGAAAAGGGAAAAGGAAACCATTACAATAAAATAAGCTACGACAGCCCTACATTGGAGGAGGTCTAATCTGGTAATCCTGACCTCCTTTTTCCACCACTCTTTCCTTGATTCCTCGCCCTCACCCATCTCCTGGACATGTGAGGTATTCTTACTGGATGGGGTGAGCCAGCCCTTTGTTCCCTCAGGATCTGGTGCTTATGGCTTTTTGTTGCGTATCTGCTGCTTCTCATTGACCATTGGACTTGGGAGTATAATGACCCGTACGGGCTCCAGACAGTGTTTTTACCACATGGCAACAATCAGTTTCTCCATGACAATCAGAATCAATCACATTGGCCCATTACAGACCCCCAATTCTCTGCTCTTGATCAGTAGCATGAGTAGCCTCAAATGTCCAAAGGCCATTCTGTGTTTCCTATTGTAAATCTCTCTCTCCAAGAGTCACAAGCCCATTAGATGTGAAAATGCAATTTTTAGGGACAAGAAGGCAATATATTTAAAAAGAGAGAGAGAGGGGTGTTTCACTCTATTATCTAGCCTAGAGTTCAGTGGCATGATCATAGCTTAATGCAGCCTACTCCTAGGCTCCAGTGATCCTCCTGCCTCAGTTTCCAAAGGAGCTGGGACTATGGATGCACACCATCATGCATGGCTAATTATTATTGGTATTATTTTGAGACAGAGGCTCACTTTCCTGCCCTGGGTAGAGTGCCTTGGTGTCACAGCTCACAGTAACCTCAAACTCTTGAGCTTAAGCAATTCTCGTGCCTCAGCCTCCCAAGTAGCTGGGACTACAGGCTCCCACCACAATGCCCGGCTATTTTTACAGATGGGGTCTCACTCTTGCTCAGGCTTGTCTCCAACTTGTGAGCTCAAGGAATCCATAACCCTCGACCTCCCAGAGTCCTGGGATTAAAGGCGTGAGCCACTGTGTCAGGCCCCTGGCTGGCTAATTCCAAAAATTATTTTTAAAGGCTGGAATTTTCTATGTTGCTCAGGCTGGTCTTGAGCTACTGGTCTCAAATGATTCTTCTACCTTAGCCTCCTGAGTAGCTGGAGCTATAAGCATGAGCTACTGTGCCTGGCAAGAAGACACTATGATTGCAGTGGGCTATTAAATGTAACAGTGAGAGAAGCTATTTCCACATTGACTTCTGAGTTCCCAGGGTCTTGCATCCAGCATCACCTATACTGACTGCTGATCTGACTCTCACTTCACAAGGAGTTGCCTTCCAGTAAGCACCATAAGCGAGCCTTCCCTGGGTCATTCCATCAAGCCAGCTGCCTCCAGGTTATGTATGAGCCAAGAATTCCATAATGTGATCCCAGTACGTACCAACATTGTGAATTGTAAATGAATTCCTTGATCAGTGGCAATGATGTCTGTGACACCATGGTGCATGAATAAGGCAGTTTATCAGCCGCAGATGGTGGTGTTGGCAGAAGCAGCATGGAGGGAGATTACTCTCCAGTATAGGTAATTATTCCCATGAAGACAAATTATACTGCTCCTTCCACGATGAAGTGGCCAATAATATTGACCTGGATGACCAATGTCCTTGGGAAATGGTGCCAAACATGGGCTTCTGTTTTGGAAATGAGAGTACTCCGCAGCAGAGGCAGTGGCCAGATCAGCTGTGGTGAGAGGAAGTCCATGTTGTTGCTCTCATCCATTGCCTCTACTCCTATTTCTGTGGCCACTTCTTACATGACCATTTGCCCAAACATAAACATGGCCAGTGTCCTAGTCTGTTCAGATTTCTCCAACAAAACACCATATACTGGTGGGGTACGGTGGCTCACACCTGTAATCCCAGCACTTTGGGAGGCCCAGGTGGGCAGATTGCCTGAGCTCAGGAGTTCAAGCCAAGCCTGAGCTAGAGCGAGACCCCGTCTCTAAAAATAGTTGGGGGTTGTGGTGGGCGCCTGTAGTCCCAGCTACTCGGGAGGCTGAGGCAAGAGAATCGCTTGATCCCAAGAGTTTGAGATTATGTGAACAATGACATCACAGCACTGTACGGAGGGTAACAAAGTGAGACTCTGTCTCACAACAAACAAACAAACAAACAAAAAACCCCTCCATACACTGTGTTGTTTATAAACAACAGAAATCTATTTCTTACAGCTCTGGAAGCTGGGAAGTCCAAGATCAAGGTGCTGGCAGCTTCTGGTTCCTATTTCCTGGTTCATAAAGGAAATAGGGCACCTTCTGTGTTCTCACATGGTGGTTGGAGTTAGGCAGCTCCTTGGGCTTCTGTTATAGTGGGATTAATCCCTTAAAGGTGATTAGGTTTTGACATATGAGCTTTGAAGGGACAGTATTTATAGCAGCCAGGGAAGAAGGCTCTCTGACAACTAATGGATAGATCATCTTGGATGTGTCCTCATTCAGGCTTCTAAGCAAAAGATGTCCTCTGGGGATTTTTTTTTTTTTTTTTTGAGACAAGAGTCTCACCTTGTCACCTGGTCTAAAGTGCTGTGGCCTCAGCCTAGGTCACAGCAACCTCAAATTCCTGGCCTCAACTGATCCTCCTGCCTCAGCCTCCCGAGTAGCTGAGACTACAGGTGCCTACCATACTGCCTGGCTAATTTTTCTATTTTTAGCAGAGATGAGTCTTGCTTTACTCAAGATGCTCTCAAACTCCTGAACTCCATGGATCCTCCTGCCTCAGCCTCCCCTCAGAGTGCTAGGATTATAGGCATGAGCTGCTACCCAGCCTGCTGGGAGAAATTTATTTGGTACTCAAATAGCTTCAAAGACTACAGCCATTTGTAGAGGCCCATCATATAACTCCTCTTCAGGTGACCTTGGCACCCATCTTTCAAGTCCCTACCAAGTTGACCACCAACCCATCAGCCACTGTCTAGGAAGCCGTGTATCTCACCTGAATTAGCTCCTCTTTCATGTCAGTTATCAGCCAGGAGTACTGCCCAAGTTCTGTCCACTGGGAAACGTCCCTCTGACTTGCCAAGCCGCTCCATACAGACACATCCTTAAACCAGGCCACCATCCCCTTCTCTTCTCATCAAATGGTCATAGGGAATTCCCTTGGAGAACAGAGGTATGGTTTGAGGGAAAGTAAGAAGGCAGGAGGCAGTCAGAAGACTGAGTCATCTGCTTATGCAGAGAAGAGAAGTGCTGAGAATAGATCTGAGGATGTGAGGGATAAGGAATAACAGCTCACCCACATATGTGCAGTTCTTTACCCTTAAGTTTAAAAGAAATGATTCTTCAGCAAGCTTCCTCTTAGCGTGAGAAAATTCTTAATGATATCTATTACAGAATCAATATTACAAACTAATCATCAGTAAAAAAATACCTTAGCATTCAATTTACGTTTCTGACAAATAATGTATTTCACAGCCCTTCCTAAACATACATGAGGTAAAATTAGAGATATCCAATATCTATACATGTAATTGATTTTTGCCAGAAAGTCCATCTGGAAGTATGAGCTTCTGATAAATTCCTCCTGTTTGTTCTTTTTAAAACAATTTTCAGTTTTCCATTTTCTTTGTCAGCGAGGAGGGAAAATCAGATCATTTTCAGAAGATTAGTTTCATATAAGCATTGTCAAAACCATTAAAATCTCAATATGGGTTCTTAAAAATAAAATGTTTATAGTAATCTACAATATCCTTATAGAAGTCAGAAAGGGCAGCATGATGGGGCAGCGAGGAGCTGGTAAGGTTGTGCTCCCTCCCCTGGGTATTGGTTACATGGGTGATTTCAGTTTGCAAAGTCACAACAAGCTGTGCACTTATAAAAGACCTACTTTTGTATATATATATGTGTGTGCGTTGTATGTCAATAAAAAGAAAAAATGAAATGTGCTTATGTAATGATGAATTTTCTTGCAAAAATTTCCATGAACTAGAAACTAGATGAGAAAATTTTGTGAAATGCTGCACAATTAGTCCCTTCTTCCAGCTGAACAGCCCCATCAAAAACGTCTACTCAAGGTTTACAATATAAGGAATTGCTTTGGATACAGCCTGTGGTCTACTGGGGAGGACAACATATCACAAAATAATTATTTATTGAATACCTACTATGTGTCAGATGCCAGTTTAAACATTTGAGATTTCATGAGTAAGCAAAATGAACAGAACTCATTGTCCTTGTGGAACTCATGCCGGGTGAGCGGGACAGCCAGGCACTTAGCAACCAACAGTGAGAAAATGACACAATGATTTGTCTGAAGGTGGCGAGGGCTTCTCAAGAAAATAGAGATGGGCCAGGGAGATGGGGAGTGTCATGGGGAAGTCTGCAGTTTTAAATGGGATTCTCAGGAAGGTGTCACTAAGAAAACGGTACCTAAACAACGATGAGAAGGAGAAGATGCTAGCTGTGTGTGTGGCTGGAGATGAAAGTCCAAGGAGAGGGAATTGCAAGGCAGGAGAGGATCTGATGCGTTCAAGCCAAGAGACCAGCGTGACCAGGACTAAGTGAGCAAACAGGAAAGGAGATGATGTGAGCCAAGATATCGATTAGAGGAAAGATTATTGTAGTCTGCTGCACGATTTCCATTTTTGCTTTCAATGAAATGGGACACTGCTGTAGGAGCGTGAGCCAGGGAGTGGCATGAGCTAACTTAATTTTGAAAGTATCTTGTTTTAATTTTGAAAACATCTTGTTTTGAGAACAGACGGTAAAGGAGGAAGGGTGGCAGCAGAGAGACCCAGCAGGAGGCTATTGCAATAATTTGGGTGAAAAATGATGGCGGCTTGGACCAGCCTGGTAGCAGTGGAAGTGAAAATGATCAGAGTTTGGGTATATTTTGAATATTGAGCCAATGAGATTTGTTGTAGGATTGAATATGAGATTCCAGGAAAGAAGGAAGTCTAGCATGATTTTGTGGTTTTGGTCCCAAGGGTGGAGCTATCAACAACTCAGCTGAGGAAGACTGTGGGTTGAGCAGGATTAGGGAAGGAGATTAGAAATTCTGTGCTGGACAGACTACACTTGAGATGTCTTTTAACCTTTTAGAGGACAAGTAGGCAGTTAAATATATGAGTTTAGAGTTCAGGATAAATGTGTGGATTCAAATGTAAATTTCACATTGTTAAGCCTAGGGATTCTATTTGTGAGACTGGATGAGATAACAAAGGATGAGTATGAAATAGAGAAGAAGACTCAGAACTAAGGCCTAGAGCATTTTCAGAGAAGCACCCAATACTGCAGAAAGAAGGCTCTGTCCTAGGGTATTTCATGTTTGCAACAGGATGACCTGACTTAACACCACTTACCACTGTAATAATTACCTCCCGGGAAAGTAAATTGAAGGACATTTCTCCAATTTCTAGGTCAAGCCATGATCATGAGTAATTGCACAGTGCCTGGCACATAGTGAGAACTTCCTAATTATTACAAATTGTTGAATGAATTATTTCAGGGGCTTTAGAGACAGCCAAAATCTCTTGAGGCTTGTGCCCTTGTGATTGAGACCTGGTGTTTGAAATATCTTTATGCACCATCCCCTCTGGATCCCTCAGGAATATTGGGGAGCACATGTGTCAAGGTGGTTCCTGCTTGGGATTGAGCTGAAGGCCAGTAGGCTACTCCATCCGAAGCATCTGTTCTTGTTCCCTGAATCAACTCTCTCTGGATCAATTCTTTTTCATCTTTAAACATTTATCCCTTTGCCTTGGAGCCTCTCATTGGCTGTTTCCTTAGTCTGGACCATCTTTCCCTTTGAATCATTCACTGACTTCATTTACTGAAGCCTCCAGTTAAAATCACCTCTTCAGAGAAACCTATGCTCATCCTTTGGCTTCAGACTACACTAGTCTCTCCCATTTATTGTTCTCTTTCTGTCAAATTGCTACCACCTGCCATTATATCGTATTTATTTGGTTGGTTACTCTTTGACTCTCCGACTAAAATACATCTCCTTGAAGCAGGGACTTATTTTGCTTTGCTTCTATCCCCAATATATAGATCTAGAAAAAAGCTTTGCCCATAGCAGGCAACTTGATAAATGTTGGTTTATGAATGAATCAACTCTTTCAGATCTGGTTGAGATACCACTCCATTAAATAATCATATGGATTTCCCACCATGTCCAAAGGATTTACGCTGAGCCTAAATGAAAGTGAAGAGCATGTGATCCCCAGCCACACAAGACTGCAGTCTGGTGGTGGCTGTTGGTTAGGACTGTTAGGCTGCAAGCAATTCACTTCCCAGAATGCGAAATGCTGTTTCCTGTCACGCTTTCAAAAGGATGGTCACTGCCTTGGAGAATAACAACCCTCCTTTTAGCATAGTTTCCAGGGGGGGTTTCCCTTAGCGTCCTCTCTGGGCAAACAGTGTAAATTTCAAAGCAAACTTAGTTTCTCATTTGGGATGAATAGTCTTCTTTTTTGTCCTATAAATCATGCGCAGCATTCCTTTTCTCACTCTTATCCCTTGAAGAGTGGAGGACATGGTGTTTCTGACCACACCAATAATAGGGTGGGAGCCCACCATAAAGACACTTGTTGGAAAGGTTTGGAGAGAAACTAGATTATCGGGAGACTCCTGGTTCAGGATCTTATATCCTTGATTAAACTCTGACTTTGAAAATTTCCCAAAGTACACCACCCCCGCACCCCTGAATAGATTCATATGAAAGCAGCTAACACAGTGGGCACATTGTGTAGAGAATGATCTCTCCTGTGACCTCATGCCATGGGTTATGTGGAAATACAAGAACTAAAACTGGGCATTTGTGTGGCCAAAAGGTAAGGATATTAAGAATACATGAGATTATAAAAGAAAAAAATAAAAAGAAGATAAGGAATAAGGAAAGCTTTCAGAGTCTCACAGCTCAGTCAGTCCCCTGTTAGGAGGTGAAAGGGTTTTATTTCTGTCTCAAGCGTTGGCTTAGGCAAACCCAAGTCTTGCTCTTTGTGGTGGGCTTATGCAGGGTAAATGGAAAAAGGGAAATTCCTGGCAAGCTCTGGTTTGGAGATGGTACAAAAAAACCTCAGTAAGTACAGTGTATTTCCTTCTTTCTTGAATCCATACTAACTTGCCCAGTAAAACTTTCTTTAGTCCTTGACTGATTCCAAAACTTATTTTAATTTTTGCCTTTCAATTCTTATTTCCTTTCCCACAGATGGTACTGGGTAAAATAGAAGCCTGTAAAAGTAAACCTTAAAAGACTTTCTTTCCTTTTTTTGGCTTTAAAATGTTTCACATGACTACACGAGAATCCCACCTCATCCACCCACACTTACATTTTTCCTCTTCCTAGCATTAATAGGTCTAAACATTCAGTTGGGCAGGAAATTTAGAATAAGAAATTTCTTTTTTTTTTTTTTTGCTTCTTAAAGGGATTTTTGAAAACATTGCAAGAGTTCTGATTCTAGGTACAATGGAGTGTGTGTACTCACTCCAACCTGTTTCTCCCACCAAATGCAGCTACAGAGACTGGGCGGAGTAGGTGGAGCATCTGAGGACTCTGAAAAGTAAATCACAGTAGGCAGTTTGAAGAAGAAAACCAAAATGTTGAATTTATCATTTTTTTTCTCCCTCTGGTGTCCCTTAAAATGAACTCAAGATTGCCCAAAACCCAGTGTGGACAGAGGCACAGGCAGAGAGTACTCCGGAGTGATCCTGCAATTCCGGCTCAAAGAGTGAGAAAGAGAAGCTGGGAGAAACCTTTGTTTTATTTGTTTTCCTTTTTCTCCAATCTTTTATTTACTTTAGCTCCTGTGATATACTGCAGTGGTAGCAGTAACAGGAGCACACAAGAGTCAAAACTCTGAGAAGGAGAACATTTCTGCCCAGTTGGAGGAGCTGTGGCCCAAAGAGGTTGAGGGCAAGTTTCTGTGGCCTTTGCTCTCTCTCTCTACTCCCTTCCCTTGGTCTGACACATAGGGACAGTTGCAGGAAGGGCACAACAGAATCAGGCTACCAAAACCCTAGATTTATGACCAAAAGAACACAGCAAAGGAATCAGGGAAACCAGAAGGTAGCAAGGAAGTCACAGAGAGAAAGTAGCTGAGGATTATAGCCCCTTAAAGTTGCTCATGAACTCAGGAGCTCACCCTGGATTTGTGCTTGCATAGATCTGCCTTGAAACCACACAGACAATAAGAACTGAACTAAAAGGATGAACTGTCCAGATCCTTGACACACATACATGGGACTTAGCTGACTAGCACTGCAAAGGCTTAAACAACTGGACTGAAATTGGATTCATAACCCATAAATGGTTGGTCAGAATTTGAAAACTGAACTCACTGTGTCAATTACCCACTAAAATGAAAATATCAATATTCTTTGTAGGGTTTAAGCAAGACCCAGAATCATTCAAAATATCTAGAATATAGTCACAAGTGTGTAGCATACCAAACTCTAGAAAGATCACGACTCACATGGGAAAAGACAATCAAGAGATACCAATGCCAAGATGACATGTTGTTAGAATTATCTGGCAAAGACCTGCTAGTGGAGCTACTGCAGAAATACTCCAGCAAGTAAGGAAGTAAACTCTAATACAAATGGAATGATAGAAGGCTTCAGCAAGGAAATAGAAGATATAAAGGAGAACTACATGAAACGTTAGAGTTGAAAAAATACAGCAACTCACAGGGTGGGCTCAATAGCAGAAGAAAAGTAAACTTGAAGATAGATCAATAGAAGTGATTGAGTTTGAGCAACAAGGGGAAAAAGATTGAAAAAAAAATGAACAGAGATTTAGGGACATTTCAAACATAACAAAAAAGTCTAATACTTGTGTCAACAAAGCCTCAGAAGGAAAGGAAAGAAGAGTATGGTGTAGGGAAAATATTTGCAGAAATAACTGCTTAAAACACCCCAAATTTGGCAAGAGAAAAAACTCGCAGATTCAATAATGTCGCTAAACCCAAAGAAGATATTACCAACTCCATGGAATCCACTCCCAGACACATCAGAATCAAAATGACTAAAAACTGAACACTAAGGAAAAATACTGAAAGAAACTAGAGAAAAACAATACATGACTTATAGGGAAATAACAACTTGAATGGCTGTACTTGTCTCATCAGAAATTATTGAAGAGAAAGAGAAACAACATTTTTAAGGTTCTGTCAACCCTTAAACTGATAGAGACTGTCTACAGCAAACCCACAGCCAATATTGTATTGAATGGAGTTAAATTGAAACCATTCCCACTGAGATCAGGAACCAGGCAAGGATGCCCACTATCTCCATTGCTTTTCAACATTGTAATGGAAGTTTTAATCATTGCAATTAGGGAAGAAAAGGCAATAAAGTGTATCCACATAGGATCAGAAGAGATCAAACTTTCACTCTTCGCAGATGGACAATATGATTGTATATCTGGAAAACACCAGGGTTTCTACTGTGAAGCTCTTAGAAGTGATCAAGGAATACAGCAAGGTATCAGGCTACAAAATCAACACTCATAAATCAGTAGCCTTTATATACAC